>JAIPRL010000212.1:0-176908 GCA_025469235.1 Pemphigus obesinymphae
TTAACCACATTACTCATAAGCTAAATTATCAAAAACAGCCATTGAAATAATTGAAAAATATATATATATATATATATATATATATATATATATGTATACCTATGTATATAAATAATATATCTTACACTTTTAAATTCTAAAAAAATATTTGAATTCAATCTACGATATTGACAGATGCATGGAATTTATATATTATTTAATCACGAAGTCGCAGAGTATAGCAACAATATTAGTCTAATTAATTATTGTTATAAATAATTGTTAAGTAGATTGAAATAACTAAAACAAAACTATCTATATTTATGTAATTATTTTATTATCTTTCTGCTTAATAAAAACCCCTTCTGTATGCGAACATGTTTAACACTTAACATGTACTTATGTATCCTATTATATCTCTGTATAAAGAATTATAATACATTTCAAGAATGTATAATATTTTCAATTTATTTTTTATTTTTTAGTTACGAATTTATTACGAGTATATGCCCACCAGTGTCCCAGATGCTTTAGAACTTATAAGCACAAAAGAAATCTACGTCAACATCTAAATTATGAATGCGGCGTTGATCCTAAATTTGCCTGTGAAATTTGTAACAAAAAATTTGCCCACAAACAACATAAAAATAGACATATGATAACAATACATAAAATATTACCAAATTTTTAACGTATAATTAATACTGTCATTATATTTTATTCGTATTATTTTCTAATTGTAAAAATCACTGATTTTATTTCCTAAAAATGTATAGTGAAAACTCATAATTGTTTTTGTGTCGTTATTGAGTTGATTATATATTTTGTAAATAAATGCATTTAATGTTTCAGACATATTAATTGAGTTTCACGCTTCAATATGTGTCTATGCTGTCTGAAAAATATACGAACTTATATTTTGTCATAGAGAAGTTTTTAAAATGTTTAATCTGGTATTAAATTTAATTGCCAAATTTTCTTTTAATATACTTGTAATGCAATTTGACATTATTGTTTTTAACGTAAATAATGCAATTCCAATTTGAAAGGATAATAGGAAATTCACAACCTTACACGAGATATACTGATTTATGATGAATTCGCTATAAGATGCGCCGTTCGCATACAAGATTGAGGATTCGACTGCCTTTTATGAAGTGCTAAGTACCACTTTTGAAAACATTAAAATACTGTATACATATTCATGATACGATTCACAATATTTTTAATTTATTTTAGTTTTTAAATTTAATAATACATTTTTAATAAGTAATTTTATTCTATTAACTGTAATAAAATTAATACAGTTCAGCAATATTGAAACTAATATGCATATGACTATGTAAATTTGGCGTCAAATTATTAATTTTTATTGTATGCGATATAATGGAAACGTTATCTTCATTACATCTTGATTAGAGGAGCCAGCCTAATCATAGAACTTAAAATATCCAACATGGTCGATAAAGGGAATGCCAGCTATATACTACTCTCTGGTCTCATGTCATTCATTCGTGTTTAAATAAATATGTTATTTAATTTATTTTATTAATAACTATAAATAAAATATTAAAATGGTTAGGTAAGCAAAAAATACAATAAGCATATAGGTATTTCTTTTCGTTTTATTTTAACACATTTCATAAATTTCTTTCAAATTAATTTGCATCTAAGGTGCCTACTAGACATTTTAAATACCAAATATATTATTGACCTAAGTTTTTTTTTTTTAAATTAAACAATGTGCCTATTAGATTCCTACATATTAAATTTTGCTGGATTTTAGTATAAATATTAAATACAGTGTTAAAACTTAATTATTTAGCATTATATTTTGTATAAAGTATGTATTGACTATTGTGATCGAAGTTACTTTTTTTTTTGTTAACACAATGATTAACTAATATTTTAAATTTTTAACGAATGTTTTTTAAAGTTAAGTTTATAATAATATTCAAAACAACACTTACAAAGTTATTGTGCTCTAATTTCTTGCTTGGGCTTTAGACCTAAAATACAATATTATTCTTTTACAGTATAAATACAATAATTTATTACATTATTAAGGACATTTATAATACATTATTTTAATATTGTATTGTTGTGTTGCAGATCGTTTTCATTGTCCGAACGGATTCTGTAGTCGTAGTTACAAAAATAAAAGAAGTTTACGCAGACATATCAAAGATGAGTGTGGCGTTGAGCCAAAGTTTAAGTGTAAATATTGTGAGAAACTCATGTTCAGAAATAGTACGCTACAAAAGCATCAAGTTAAATGCCCCGCAAAATATATTATTTTAAATAGTTAGACAAATATTATTGTGTATAATTATACATGTTTTCATTGCATTTAAATAATTTATACCATATACTCGTACCTATTATATAACTATAATTATAGTTAAATTGAATTGCTAAATGTACCTATGATATGTTGCAGGTACAGGTAGTATAATTACAAAATCTGTATCACAAATTTGCCAACATAAAATATTAATTAGTATACATTTATAAACATATACAGCCTGGTTGTATGCTGGTTATTTTTATGATTCTATAAAATGATTATTTTTCGTTACAAATGTGCAGTAGACGAAGATACTGCGGTGTTTGGAGTGTACTGATGCAATCACTGCAGCAAACTTTCAAGGGGTTCATAATATCCTTGATACCACCATTTAAAAACATTTTAAAATGAAGATTTCAAATTATGTCACTCAACTCTAAAAAGCAAGTGAGACATTGCAAAAGATTATGAAAGAAATATACTAATTTAGAATGTAAAAATATTGCCTAATCAAACGGGCACTTTTTGAGTTTTCCAATAGTGAGTTTATATAAAATAATATAATATTTAACTTCATGTTGAGTATAGTTTAAGAAAAAAGTAACAAAATGTTCACACTTTAAATACCCTAACTATATTATGACAAGATATGTGATACTTCTCGGGTGAAGAAGAGATATTCTTCTAGAAATTTGGGTACGTACTATATGTTAAGGATTCTTCTATAGCTCTTCGTAGCATATTCTGTGGCAAATTCCTGGCTTCGTTTCTGCAGTTACAAATCATATAAATTCTTAGTACATATACCTATTTTCAATTCCATAAATACAAGTACATATATATTTTATATTTCACAATCTTAATTGGAATATATAATGTGGTATTCCTCGTAAATTAGTATAAATGATTTTTTGAATTTTGTATGTGTTGAAATAATGTTATAATGATTGTTAAAACAAAAACGGAATATACTTCCTTATACTATTAGTCAATAAGTTAATGAATTGTATTTTTAATTTTTATGATATGTCAATTTTGTTATGTCTTATAGTATTTATCAAAAATATCATGAAATTGTGATAATATTTTTTTAATTTAAAAATAACATTTGCCAATATTTTCTCATTGTTATATTAATACGTAAATAAGTTATTTATTTTTAAATAATTATATAGGTACATATAATATTATATTATTAAAAAATTATTTTGAGTTTATAATGTATATAAAATAAAACCATTATTAGTTCATAACAATTTAGTAGGTTGGTGTAATAAAATATCAGTTGCTAATAAATTATGTATTTATATTGATGTTTTTTTTTATTATGAAATTCAAAGTTCAAATATGAGGTATACGTAATATTTTTAATTAAGTTGGTACAATTAGTTTGGATTTTTATCAATAGTTAATCCGTGTCCATCACTGTTTATAAACTCTATATTCAGGTTTACCCAAAAGTTTCGGAAACACATTAAAAATGCATATCATTAAAATTAAATTCAAAGGTTACAAAGGAACAAAATGTGAATGGATGGGTTGCGTATTTTTCTAAAATATATTTCTTTGTTATTCACGATTTTCTGTATCATTTAGTATTTAATATAAAAGTGTTTTTTTTTTTGTGATTATTTTAAATTTTAAATTAAACAAAAGTAAAACTTCAATTACAAAATGTACCCAAAATTAACATTTTCTATCTTTGCACCGGATGAATTTATATTTAAAGGACTTACGTCAATTATGTTTTAATTTTAATTTTTGAATTAGAAGGGTCAAGCAAATAACAAATATTATGATAATAACTGTTTACATTGTAATAAAATTATAAAATACATATTTTGTTTAATGATGTTGTGACTTTATGATAAAATATAGATAAAAATTTACCACAGATTTGGTCATTTGTTGAGGTTTTTAATTTCCCGATATAAATAGTTTCAAAAACCGTACAAACAAACGTTGAAGGGTTTGAGTTACTTGATTCGTAGAATTATTTTTAAAATTATCTTATTCAAATCTATCTAAAATATACGCATTAATATTATTGCATGGAGTGAATGAAACGAAACAAGGGCTCAAAACCGGAATCATTATATAGGTATACCATTTTTACAATTTAAATTAGAATTAGATAAAAAAAAATATATGTTAACACTGCTATTGTACTGATAAGATTTTTTTTATTTATTTCGAGTTTACATTTGGCTCATTAACCATGAAAAAAGTGAGTTCTTATAATAATGGCGGTGGTCTAATCACTGTATCATGTATAAAATACGATAACAATACGGGAAAATCAAATACCGATTCGCCTCTAAAATCAGTGCTGCTAGATTTAGAAATAACATTTTACCTATAAATGAATTTTCCATAATATGAATATTAACACAAATAATTGGTTAAATAACATGCTTTTGGGTAGTATTGTAATGATACTTATCCCGGTACTAAATAATTTTCTTAATACCTCTACGTCGTATAAAAAAAATTCATCATAGTAAATATCAAATTTCAAATAGTAAAATACTAGATGCTATTTAGAATTCGGTATACTATTATAATGTTAATAGTAATAAAAAAATAAAAATAGTATATATAGGTACCTACCTACCTAGGCCGTTATTATTTAAATTATATTGTGTACGATATTATAATAACTAATCACACTGATTTTGGAGGAAATTCTGTCTACAACATTTTAACATTGAGTTTCCCGTATTTTCATCTATAGTATTTGCATATATTATGTAGAAAGTTGACCATATATCCTTGCATCATATATTAATGTAAAACTGTTTTACGAGTACCTATTATTTTTGAGTTATTTATTTTGCCAAATTTTTATAACATGTAGTGATTGAAAATTATAAATTTTGATTTTGATTTTCGAGTCATATGTAAAGTAAACAAATATAATATACCTATATTAAATGTTTATGTATATATATCAGGAAAATGAAGTACAATAATATACGAAAAAAGTATATAATATAATATGTAGGTACCTACATAGTTTCGAATTGATAATAAAAATAATAGCTCTTAAAATAATTTTGCATCAAACGAATTATATTAGTAATTCAAACAGTACCTATATTAAATTAATATATTAATTTTAATATTAATATTAATTAATAATAATATATTATAACAGTATATTTAATGTATTTTTCTTGTAATTTATATAAAAAAATAGGTTATAAATTATGATATTGAAACAATTTTAAAATTGAAATAGAAGACTAAAAGTTTACTATTTAGCTATTTAGTGAAATTTATAAACTACAGTCTTATAACAATTTTTTTATTTATATAGGAAGTACCTGTATTATTATTTAATATATAATAGGCGTGTAGTTTTTAAGTTAATTTTATACTTCTTCATGTTTTAATTGCTATATGATTCATAATTAATCGAATCATTTAATGATTGATAAATATTGTTTTTAGGGTTACAAAGATATTATTGTCCAAATTTTGATTGTGGAAAAAGTTACAAATACAAGCCTACATTAACGTATCACATGACCCATGAATGCGGAGTGCCTCCAAAATATCATTGTCATTTATGTAATAAGTCATATCATCGATATTTTACGTACAAAAAACACATGATATTGGTACATAAACAAATGTGTCCAAAGACGGATGCAATATAAAAAATTAACTGTTAGTATGTAATTACTACAATACCTATTATTTTAATGATATTAGCTTATAGTATATTTTGTTTCTTGTAATATATTGCAAATAGTTTAAAATTAAAATATTTACCCATTTAGTTTTGGAACTATGGATTTTATACTGGTTTTTTTTTATTATTTTTTTATTAGAAGCGAGTGTACCTCTCTTCCTTTTTAACTTTTAGTGATCTATCACTACAAGACATAATATTTTTCTTTCCTTGATATCCTTATGTAATATATAGGTATAATATATTGTACCTATAGTTGATTGATTCTACTCATTGTAAAAAGTGGTGTAGCCAGAGTATTTCGTTATGATGGTGATAAGAATTAAGTTTAGATGTTTAATATTAGCGATATCTAAACATTTTTTTTTTAAATTTTTATATTCACAATAATATTTAGAAAACTTATTTTAAAAATTCCACCCCCCCCCTTTTCTAAAACCGTCTGGCTACCTATTTTGGAGTTCCAATTCTATGTTATTTATTATAAAATGAACATACAATTTTTATGGTAGTTTATTCTAATTTATATTATACTGTCCTCCTTCTGGTAAATGCAGTAACTACAAAAAGTACATTTTTGGGAAAATTGCATATTTTTCTCTTTTGGTAGGTACATAATATACAGTAAATTTTATTTTAAAATTAAAATTTGATTTTACCGTCCGAAAGTGATTAAAAATAGATTCAGAATGTTCAAAAACAATAATATTATAATGTATTATATTATAATATAATATTAACAATAATATTTAATAATCTCATTTTTTTACGATTTAGTAGTTACTGCCTTTGCTATTTATCTGACTAAATTAAACATATTACAATTTATTATTATTTTTAGTGATACAAAGATATTTTTGTCAAAATGCTGATTGTGGAAAGAGTTACAAACATGTGCATTCATTAAAGTATCATACTACTTATGAATGTGGAGTTACTCCAAAATACCATTGTCCTTTATGTATCAAATCATTTCATCGGTATTTTTCATGTAAAAAACACATGATATCAGTACATAAGCAAATGCATGATCAAGAAGATAATTGATTGTTATAGTATTTACATTTTAAATTTATATATTTTATTTTGCCGATTAAATTTTGTGAAGAATGTTCAAGATAATTTTATAGCAAATTTTAAATTTAAATTATGATTATAAAACCATGATCACATATTATGATTTTGACTTGTTGATGTAAAATATTATTAATAAACGTATTTCAATTCAAAATTTTTATTTATAAAAGTGTTTTATAACATTTGATCGTAACCTAAACAACTCGTATTTTCAATTACATTAATTTGTTATATTTGAACTATGTAGCTTTATAATAAAAATATATGTTATATTGATTATTAACTAGAATCATAATAATATAATCAGTAATAATACAAACTACGGTATATGATAGAAAATCTATTTAAATATAAACGCAAATTACAGAGAAACTAAAAGTGCTTAGGCCTCGCTCCTGAAGTTTAAATTAGACCCACAATTTGAATGTATCAATAAATTTCTAACAACGTTTCCGTTGCGATGTATAAAAATAATTTGGGCTAACTCCTTCCCCCCAATTTAAACCGCATATGTATTGAAGATAGCAAGAAATAATGAAATATACAATTTAAATAGGTAGTTCAAAATTCATAAAATATTTTAGAATTCAAAATAATTTTACATTAATCAAATTATATCAATAAAAAAAATGGCTAAATAAATTAATTTTTTTAAGTTTATTATACTCTATAGATAAATTAACATTTTTTAAAAATTGTATTATATAACGAGAAAAACTTAGTTTACTATAGTAGGTATTGACCTTTAATATTTACTTTATTTATCCATTTGTTTCCATTTTGAATTAAGTATTTTTTCTTTATAAAAATCAAAATATCAATATTTTTTAGATGTGATCATGTACACTGTACCTTATTTACTCAATAATTGTTTTCCTTCTTCAGTTTTCGAAAGTTTTTATTATTATTTTTATCATTATTAACCGTTTGTCTTGGTATTGATCTCAGATCGTACACTAAACCTAATATATATATATGTGATTTTAATAAAAATATAGATTAATTTAATAATATAGTTATTAATATAAGTCCAATAAAATATTTGTTAATTTAACAGTAAAATAACAAAACGTATTATTGATTTAACAATATCTTTTATCAATGTCTTGGGTAAAATTGTCCAATTGAATACGAATTTATTTGAATTAACAGATATTTTGTAATTCAATTATAAATATTTTGCGTTTATTTCTTTCTTACTTCTTCGTAGAACAAACGCCCTTTTGTTAATCAAAATAATCAATTAAACAGAATATTTTTTCAATTTAAAAACATATTTTATTATAATAATAAAATCAGTATTAATTTTATAAATTATTTTTATTAATTATAGCTTGTATATTTTTATGAAATTCACAAAATAAATTTGTAATTATAAACACATTTTTTATTAATTTAACAATATATACATTAAAACAATGAAAATTGTATTATCTCAACAAATATTCGTTTGTTAAAATTTGATTATTGTATATTGTTAATTTTACCAATGATATTTGGTTCAGTGTATTATGTCTATCACATCGAGTATTTAATTATTTATGTTAGGTATTTGTAAATTGGGCATGTCGTTTTTATATTTGTTTATGTCCTTTCGTTTACCTAAAATAATGTTATCTAACCCGGTAATGGTAAATATATTACAATATTAAAGTTCAATTATATTAAAAATATGATACAATATGTTGATTATTCTTTTTAGGGGAACGAAGATATTTTTGTCCAAATGCTCATTGTGGAAAAAGATACAAACATGAGACTTCATTTATGTTTCATATATTCGAAGAGTGTGGAATATCTCAAAAATACTATTGTTCTTTATGTATAAATTCGTTTAATCAATATTTTTCGTATAAAAAACACATGTTAGTGGTGCATAAACAAATTTTAGAAGGGAAAATGTGTGCTAACTGAGGTGTACAAAACAAATTCTATTAAATAAATTGCAGATTGTTATAACTTATATTTACCTAGTATAAACGAATAGTAGTTTCGCATGATCAATCTCTATCTTATATATAATAATACATATATAATATTATTTATAATATATATATATATATTACTTTACTCTATTATCATTACTATATTATTAGGTTATATATTTACTAAAATTTCATCAATTATTTATTAACTAAATTTTAATGTCTTATTAAATGTTTAGACTTATGAAGTTATGGTATCTAGTGTCGTATATAGAAAACATTTTCGGGGAAGTGTATAATGGGACAATAAGCAAAAAAAAAAAAACCAAGGTCGAAGACAGCGAATAAATCACAGGCATTTTTAGATTTAGATTATTTATCACATATAGGTACGTATTTTATTACATTATATATTATAGGTAGAAAAGAATGCAGTTTAGTGCCCACGCCGAATTTTGCATTTTTATTTTTTTTTTGTATCCATATAGTATTCGATAAAATGATGAAATCAGATTTAACTAGGCGGACTTAGTTTGGAAGTTTTGAATTTTTGAAGTAACAGGTTAAATTAAGTATGGTTATTAGGTGTACTTTTTTCGATAGCACTTTTATGTATGGTGACGGGTTGTTGGTTCACTTCGCGAATTCGGACAAATAAATTCAAAAATATCTTCCGATTTATTAAGAAACACTAACTAAATTATAAATTTATTTTAAAAAACATGTCACCAAGACACGACGCCGCTTTAATAGAACCAATACGTGTATATGTAGGTACAATTTATTAATTATGATTTTTCTACTGATATTCATAATATATTTTTTTTTTAAATTAAAAACAAGAAAATTATGAATAACACACTAACGCGTTCTACCATAGTAATATAATATGACGTTATCAAAAGACAATAGGGAAGTATTAAAGACGTGAAAATGTAATTTAAAAATGGTATCTATGTTATTAGCATCCCCCCCCCCAAAAAAAAATGATTAAAATTGCAAAATAGAAAAAAATAAAAAGGTCATTCGTATTTTGATAAAATTTCGGGGGGAACTACCGGCAGCTAGCTAAAGGGCACTTCCCCCTATATACGTCACTGATAGTATTGAAATAATAATTGTACACATAACTGTATATATATATATTATAACCTCCATATACTCGTAAACCTACTTATATTGATGTTATGTGGTTAAAATTTAAATTAAATCTAGATTAAATTAGAATGTAGTAACAATTATTGTTATGTCATATATATCATCAATGTTAATTTCGTTTTCCAGTTCTTTACTTTAATTTAATACGTAGTTGATATGAGAGGTTTAGAGATAGTTAATAAATATTGTGGTTATTGCTGCTGTGTTAATTGCATGCTATTTTGTCATATATATATACCAATATAATAAACAAATTATATATTAATTATACATATAATTTACATGGAATTAGGGAAATTGGTCTGGTTGTGTACCTTGCATGAATTAATTTTTTTAATAATCAAAATGTCATATTGTATCATTAATTAAATTATTAATAAAACTATCAAATCACACATAAATATATTATGTATTAATCTCTATAATCATGTAAGCAATACATGTGCATTGTGCATATCATATTGACACCTACTTCAGTATTGTGTATTCATGATCTAGTATATTATATTACCTATACATATTTGTATACCTATAGACTATATATAATATAATTATTATTATATTATATATATTTATATATTATGTTATAATATAGCTTACTATAATAAATAATAAATTATTATGTTGTTATTTATACCATAACTTGACTGTCACTATAATCATAATTAGATAAAATAATTGAAAAATCGTTTTTATCAATTGACTCAATAGCATTTCTTTAAAGATAAAAAATGCCACAAGTAAGGAGTGAAAATCTTTGCTCGCCGGGTAGGATACCGATAGTGAATATTTTAAATTTAAATGAAATGAAACGATTTTAAGCGGAGCTCGGTATAATACATACATAACTTTTACAGTCAAGATCATTTTTTTTAAATATACCACTATAATATTTACTATTATTTTAGTAATATATAATTTTCATTATAAAAGGTAGTTTTCCGTTGCGATTAAGAAAACTACTGAGAAAATCAAAAAATGACACCGGGGAAAGTACCAGCTAAAACCAATTTGTTCGTACTCGAGATAATAAATTATATATTACTCGTAAGAAACTCCTACTAGACTCCTTCCACCCAAAAATATTCCAGAAAAAAATAAAATAAAAAATGAAATTTTTCATATG
Organism: Pemphigus obesinymphae; assembly: GCA_025469235.1. Taxonomy (NCBI): domain Eukaryota; kingdom Metazoa; phylum Arthropoda; class Insecta; order Hemiptera; family Aphididae; genus Pemphigus; species Pemphigus obesinymphae. Next base: position 11,250 of record JAIPRL010000212.1, read on the forward strand.
TTCAATGTAGCAATGCTTTAAATATAATAATATATTTATATAAATTGTTTCATGCAAGGTCCATATTGTTTGTTCGATATAAGAAAACAGAATACATTTTATATTAGATATTAAATTTTCTTAATTTGGATGCTTGATATTTTAATTTGATAATAAATACAAGTTTGTTTATCTAATCACAATGATTATTTATATTATCTTGAGAATAAAATTACAAAAATAAATATGATATATATGATTACTTATATATTAGTATTAATTACTTACTTATGTTTCTATATGAGCGTGTATTCGAAATATATTTGATTAAAAATAAATGCAAGTTTTCATCACAAACTTAAAGGTGAGGGTGTAAAATTTCTTAAACTTGACTCGAAATATAATAGCGAAAGTGTAAAATTAATCAATAAAATCATAGAAGTGAAAAATATAAATGTGATAATAAGTAAAAAGTACCTGCCTGTATACATATGTGTATAGTTTACAAAGTAGTAATGATATAAGTACAACCATGGCTAAATATCTTTAGCCATGTGTACAACAAATATTTGCATATTTTTATAACCATAAAAATATGTAATTATAAAAAATATTTTAAAGGGAAATTAAAATTTTACTAATTAGATAAAATTCTATTTTGAAAATATAATATATTACCAGTATTGTTAGTCAAAATAAATGTATTTATTATTTTATACGTTTTTATTTTTCGCTGATATATGTATAAAATATTAACGTTTAATATACCATGTTAATTATTATTTTTAGGAAGTCGAAGATTTTTTTGTCTAAATGGGGATTGTGGGAAGAGTTACAAATACGAGCCTTCATTAAGGTATCACATTACTCATGAGTGTGGTGTGCCTCCAAAATTTCAATGCAGTTTTTGTAAAAAGTCATTTCATCGATATTTTTCATATAAAAAACATATAATATTGGTGCATAAACAATTATTGAAATGAAAAATATGTTTTAACTTAATATGTAAAAATACGAATTAAATTTCAAATATTGATTGTATTTGTTAATTTATTGCATTTTTCCGGTACAAAAAAATTTTGTTTTTCAGTTTATATAGATATTTTAATTGTAAATGTTTTTCCATAAGAAGTTCAAGTTCATGTTCACCCAATTTAAAGTAGATTTTATTTGCGAAAAATAATGTGATCTTTTGATTTATTTGGTTTATTAATAATAAAAGTATTACGATGCAACCTAAAATATAATTAGAGTTTTAAATAAATACATTTTTCATAGTTGGTACCTACATAGTATCCCGTTGTCCGCCATTTATCATCGGACCATCGACACTATCTTGTTGTATAATTAATATTTTAAATTGTTCAATACGAAATGTATAATATGTATCTTTTTGGCAATTATGGTTATTTTGTACTAATTTACTTTCATTTTATATCTATGTAATGTAAAAATTAATGTATTGTATGCGTTAAAAATTTAATTCATAAAATTAATTATTGGTTTTAGAAGTACGAAGGTATGCTTGTCCAAATGCTCAATGTGGAAAGAGTTACAAACACGAGTCTTCATTAACGTATCATATATTCCATGAGTGTGGAGTATCTCCAAAATATCATTGTCCTTTATGTAATAAGCCATTTCAACGGTATTATTCATGTAAAACACACGTACAAAAGGTACACAAGCAACACGTATAGAAAGAAGCGTGTTTTAGTTATATATGTAAAAAACGAATTAAATTTAAGTTATTAGTTGTTCAATTCCAAAAAAATCCTGGTTTTTAAAATAGCATTTTACAATTTTTTTATATATTTTTATGTAAGGAAGTTATAATTTACCAAACATTAAAATGTATAACTATTGACTTTAACTTATCTGTTATTGTGAACTATTAATACTCGATTTGTACGCATACTCGTATATATTTTAGATTCTAAACGGAGTGAAGGAGTTAGTGAGGTTTCACAATAGTTATAGTTATTTATTTATTATTTTTTATTTTTCTGTAAACATTGTTTCAGCCAGAAGACTTTTTTACCATTTAAATTAAAAAAATATTTAAAATTTTAAATCCATGTAGTAGAATAAAAAATGTATTGTTCAGTCGTTTAATTACATTTAAACCACACATGGATTTTATAGAAATAAAATATTTATATTTTTTTTATTACAAGTGTATTTTTACTTTTTAGACTTTTAGAGGAAATCGAGATTTGTTACCTCCTCTACACATTCTCTTCACCTTTATACTCCCTAATTTCCACTTTTTCATATTTGTCTCGAATCATTGACGCTAAGTTGGGCGTTCCACAGTAATTTGGTAGAGTATTTACTATTTTATTTTATATAAAATATTGTACTTTTTTATACTAATATTTGTAACTTCATTGCTATATAATGTACTTAAATTTGCAAAATTAAATAAATAAATAATGAAACGGGTTTTACATCATTTTAATTATTAGTTTTAGAGGTACGGAGATATTTTTGTCCAAATGCTGATTGTGGAAAGAGTTACAAACACGAGGCATCATTAACGTATCATATTACCCACGAATGTGGAGTACCTCCAAAGTATCATTGTTCTACATGTAATAAGTCATATCATCGATATTTTTCATATAAAACACACGTTGCATTGGTACATAAACAAATTTTAGAGGACAAGATGTGTTACAACTAAATGCGTAAGAAAATAATTCAATTTAAAAGCCAATTGATGTTATAGTTATAGGTATTCGACATTTACTGATTTTAAAACAATTTCATTTTTCAACAAATAATAAAGTTAGGACGTATTATATTATAATATATATTTAATTTATTATTTTTATCCGACTATTAAATTCTTTAAATAAAAATATTTTTATTTTTTAGTTAAAATACCCACCTGTATTTTATATCCATAATATATATTATATAATATACTCGTACCTATATATATTTTTTTTAATCTTGTTTTTTCTATATAGGATTTTCCATTTCATGTTATACCAAATATTTATAAGTATAAAAATGATTTAACCTGTTTATTAAAGTGAATAAAATATAATAATAAATGTATTGAACTCGAAACTGTTATTTAGGTACATGACGTGCTTTATGATATTTTTATATGTATTTAACCTATATTACTCGTTATTTATATTACATATATTTCTGACAAACTATAAAAAATTTAAATATTAATAAAATATATATATATATATATTTTATGTATAATAAAAATTAAATATAATAATATATTTTTTTAATCATTACAATCTCGATTAATTAAATTTGTTTTGGTATAATTTTAAGAATATTATAATATGTATTTACCGATAATGTTTTAATTTTATAAAAAAAATTATTATGTTTTATAATGTAATAATATAAAAAAGTTATAGTTTTTTTTTTACCGATTGTTATCGATATGTTTCATTATAGTTAGATTAATATTATTATATAGATATAATAGAGAGAATACATGACAAACGGACTGGATAGGTTAGTTTTCTGCCAAATTAAGTATAAGTAAAACAAGCAAACTAGGTATCAGGGAATTTTCATGAAGTTGATATAATAGTTATATTCCGCGAAATATATCGCATAAACATAATGCATAATGATATTTATTAGAAAATGAACACGAATAATCATATTTTTTTATATAATCATGCACACACGACGACAGAGGACATAGGTATTATAAATTATTATTATTATTATTAATTATTATTATAGGTATTATTTTATAAAAAGATAATATATACATACATGTGTTTGTATAAAAAAATTTCGTTGATAGAGTTCAGATTAAATTTTTTATATGAATATTGTGTACCTTTTTAATGATAATATCAAGTAAAATTAATACTACTGTTCGTTTGTTTATTTCTAGAATTCTTCTCTACTGCTCACATTGTGCCAGTAAATTGTCATTATTACTGTGAATAATTGGGACGTAATTGTAAAAACAAAAGGGACATGACGTACCATTTCAAACACGAGTGTGGAATACCATTACAATATCGCTGCAAATATTGTGGAATGAAATATATTAATAAATCGCGATTTAAAATACACGCTGTTCGAAAACATAATGTTATATACTATACAGATTAATATCTGCAAGTATTATATAAACAAGACTGTATGAAAAGCATTTAAAAAAGAAATTAAAAATATTGTTGACTTTTCTACAAAATGTGTTTTCTAATAGGTATATTAAAGTTCACTCACTCATATTTTTAAAAGTAAATATTTTGCTCAGAACTACTTATTGTAATATTTGCATTGGATCTGATTAAATCAACATTTAATTAATATTGAATAATTTTGCTTATATTATTATTATGTAAATTTTATCAGTAAAGAAAATTCGTCCATATTGTGATTAAATTTTAATTAGGCTGTGTAAAATTTAAATACATTTTATAGTGAACCTTTAATCTTTATAGTACCTTCCAATGTTCTAAGACGGTTACATTAAGTAGATAAAAAAATACAGAAATTACGATTATTTTTAGTGCCTTGTCACGAATAAATAAGAAACGTCAATAAATTTAAAAAAAAATTAACTTTTAACTAAAAATGGAATAGTAACTGCGAATACCATAAAGTATATGTTGTTTATATTTTCATATAGAGTACATACTGATAATCATACATATTTAAAATATTTTATATACCTGCAAGTATTATTATTTAATAATTGTTCTAAATTATTGCTCAATTATAATTTCGAATATTAACTTATATTGCTGTTCTTATATAATCGTAATCTTCTGAATAAAATTTTGTTTCACTTTATTTGAAACTGATTTAGGTAGATATTATTTATTATTTGTGTCTATATGTATTTTTTATTTAATTTGTACAATACTTATAACAATATCTTTTACATTTTTATCATGTATAAACAAATTACAAATTTAGGTACTATTAAAATTAATTACAATTTTTTGTTATTTTTATGGAATTATAAGAAATTTTCAATAACTTTTTTTATATGGGAAATAAAACAATGTTTTATTACTTGTATAATTATATATTTTTACTATGGCTACTATGTTATATTCGTAATGCATAACCTTCAATTACTTAAGAAACGTATTTACGAATGCACAATAAATTCAATATTAGTTTTTTTATTATATAGTTAAAACTTAAAATAATATTAATTTACAGAATATTTGTTATTTTTTTTTCTAGAATCTCAGGGGAAATAAAAATTTTATTTTTATTTTTTAAATTATTATGAAATTTATTTATATAGAATCCATTATTGTATCGAAAATAAAAGGTTAAACAAGAATTAGTAAACCGACATTTTGTTCTTTAAATAATTAATTAGGTTACAACGTACGTTTATTGTTATGAGTACATACTGCAATATACCTACTCAATAAATTTAGATTTCTTACAGGTGTCTGACTATATTATAATGAATACAAAAAAATATTAACTTGACAGTAAAAAATATTGGGAAAATATTCTAATATTTGAGACACAAAATATGATAAAAAAAAGTAATGTAACTTTTGAGAAAGGATTTAAGGAGTTGACAAGCTTTGTCAATTCGAGCTCTAATAATGAATTGATTTAGGTTGTACGGTGCCTGAAATTCAATAAATGTTAATTTAACATCATTATAATTTCTGACTTTATTCAAATTTGTTAAAAATATTGATTATAAACTAACAATTTTTGCTAATGGCCATTTACATTTTGAAAACACTTAAAGTTAATAACCGGCTTACTGTTGCTTCTAAACTCTAAAAGAATAATTATTAATGAATATTAAAATAAAATGTTTACTGATTTGTGACTAAATAAGTAAATATTTAATCCAGCCTTTGCTACACTATTCTGACAATTCAATTTTTTCATGTATCTATGAAAGTTTAGTTTATTTTATTTTAGTTTGTTTTCTCACTATAATTATTCTGCTCTTTCAACATAGTTCATACGCTTTATTTTACAATATATAATTGTATATTGTTTTAAATTTGAATAAATTAACATCAATATAATATATTTCGTGAAATTATTAGGTTTATTACATAAGTCGAAATTTTTTCAGGTGTTTTATGGTTTGTTTGCGAAAACGGATGTGGCAAGAAGTACAAGCACCGCACGAACTTGTTGCGACACAAGAAAAACGAATGCGGAGTCGAGCCTCAATTCAAATGTCCATTTTGCCCAAAGGCATATACTCAAAATGCTAGTTTGAAGTTTCATACACTCAGACAGCACAAATCTCCCATACCTACACGTGCCCGAGCGCCTAACGTTAATTAAAGATAAATACTTTATTGTATACTAAATTGTATTTATATTTATTGTATTGTTTTTGAAATAGTATCTAAGTACCATTAGTTATACGCATACATATAAAAGCCAGAATATTAAAAAGTCAAAAGCGTAGGACGTAGGTATATGCGATATACGCAGTCTTGGGCAGTAAAGTAATATAAATTACTCGTTACCGTATTGAAATTACTAATATTAATAATAATATAATTATATGTGAATATACCTATTACTTACAATATCTTGAGATTTACAGATAGCCGAACAAAAAACAACAGACAATTAAAAAGTAATTTTAATATTAACGCATTACATTTTACCTTGTAAAGTAAAGTAATTTCATTACATGAGAAATTTGTGTGATGAAAATGTAATGTCACTACATATTATAGGAATGTAACGAGTAATTGTAATTTTATTACTTTTAAAAAGTGACGTGCCCAATACTGAATATACGAGTACCTATAACACTATTATATTTATTTCCATTTATTTTTTTACTTTGGACTCGTGTTCCATTTATTTTATAATATTATTATATGTGTATAATTAGTTTCCTCTCTTTATTTTAGAATTTTTTATATGCATATATTTTATATTGTTTACCAAAGTGCAGTTTTTCATTCTCCAAATAATATCTATTTAATTAAAGCTGTAAAATCTGCAGCTTGACATTAATTATATTAATATATAATATATATCTAAATACATTTCTTAAATTTTATAAAAACAATACTCCATTAAATTAATTTTGAAAATTATACGTTGTTACTATAGTTACTTAATTATACATGTATACTTATAACACGAAATAAAATAATCATTATATTCTGCGCTTAAAGTTCTTGATATTTTCTTTGCAAGAAATACTGAGAGATCGTTTCTCCTCAAAATTGTTCCTCGTTATTTTATAACATAAATAATATATACCTAGTTTACATAACTAATAAATATAATGATTGACCTAAAAATATCAGAACTCAGTTTTATAAATTTATCATTATATTTACATGTTTACCTTATGTTAAAATTAATTGTATTGTTTTGTCTTATTTTTAAAATTATACTGTACTGTATCTTATGTTATGTCAAAATTATACAAATTATTTGGACTAGGATTATTTTTGTTCGTACTTATATTATATCCCACATTATGTTGAAATTTGGTTTTAAATTTGGAAAATATTCAATTCATGATATTTTTCGACAAATTAAAGTATAAATTAGAACATAGATGATTTTGTAACTTATGCGGTAGCTATTGTAATTTTTGTAGTTTTAAAATTAATCTTGATCATCGGTTCGAAGGCAACTCACTACTGTAAATGTTCACAGATGCATACAATTGTCTTGATTCCAGGGGTTTGTACCTATTCAATAATATTGCATCAAATGACTGGTAATCAACAGTTAGAAAAGTTGTCCATGGGCCATGAAATCGGTATCTGGATTGGTTTTACTGTTAAATTATCGATTGAGTATGAGTTTTAGTTAAATGGTGAAAAATAAGTATTCTAAATATTATCCAAAAATTAACCCAAAATTATGATTACCTAGATGGATACTTACATTCGAAGAATCAATTTATAATGAGACATAATTTTATTGTGGTCCTCAATTCCTTGTGAAACAAATATTATTTCTGTAATATTTATACGAGTATTTATTACTTCAGGATGGATTTCTTTATTATTATTATTATTATTATTTTATTATTTTTACAATTCTGGTGTATTTTATTACACTTCTATAATTCATCGTATATATCATTAACCTGGAGTCAGTCCGCATTAGATTATATAATTGTTTTGTAGTTTTATAACAATTAGTATCAATTTAATTATTTATATTGCGATTAATTAATGTGCGTTATTATATTTTAATTATAGGTCATCGGGCCTACGATTTCAATATTAATGGTTTCGATTGTCCAAATTTGTGTGGCAGAAACTATAAATATAGACGGAATTTAGTCAGTCATTTAAAGATGGAGTGTGGAAAAAACCCCAATTTTAAATGCCCATACTGTAACAAAACTAGTTTTTATAAAGCTAATTTAAGAAAACATGTTATTAATATTCATAAGATGATAATTTAATGTCATTTTATTTAAGATTTCTGTAATAAATGTAATTTATGTATATAAATGTATATAAACGTTTCTGAATTTGAATAGGTACCTGTGGATTTATGGATTTGTGTATGCAGATTGGTTGGTGATATTCGGTAATCAGCATGCTTTTCGTTAATATGTAAATGGTTTTTTCCATGCAGTGAATTCGAATATTAGTCAAATTTTAAGCAAGTGTCGTACCTTTATATTTTCAATATACAAATCCAAGGAAGAATGGTATTATGTTATTTTTAAAAATATGAAATAAATGTGTTTTAAACAATTTTTGCACTGTATATTTTCTGTTAAATTATTGAGTTAATTTTAACATTATTGATAGTGTAGTTTAGAGTAGATCGTTTAAAGCTAAAGCTAAATCCAATTATCTGAGGGTCACAAGTAAAAAATACATGACTTAGTTTTTTTAAATTTATCATTTACAGATTTATGGCTGAATCAAATGGTGGAAATTGAAGTAAAAAAGCGACTTATTGCTGAACGACATCATTGTCCGAATTGCGGGCAGAGCTACAAGTACAAAGGAGGTCTCCGCAGACATCTAGATTTTGAATGTGGCAAAAAACCACAGTTTTTGTGTCCAGAATGTCCGAAAGAATTTTCTAGAAAAGATAAGCTTCTTAGACACAGAAAAAACGTTCACAGGGAAAAAGGACTAAAAGATTGTATTCTTTACGATTGATGTTTTTATCATCAGCAGAGGCGACTGTCGAGTAGTTAATACGCTATAAATATACATTTATTAATAGTTTATAATTTATTTACTTTTAGTTATTATAAGAACCATCATTACTATTAAATCTCACTATTTCATAAGTTTTCATGACAATTAAATGGCTTCAATAAAATTTAGTGTATTAACTTTTTTTATCACAAGCATTTTATTTAAAATTTACCTAGTATTACAATTTTCTTTCATTATTAAACAAAGCCAATTTATTTGACACAATAAGTAGGTATATTTTATTTTATTTTACATCGATTATACACACAATAATTAACTATTTATATAGTTCAAGGGTAGATTTATCACGAAAAAATTGGGGGGGGGGGGTGAAATCTGTACTTAATATGTTAAACTACTATATACGCAGATATGTATTTTTTAAAGAATATTTGGGATATTTCGCTAATAATATATAGTTTTTAGTATTAACTTTTATATAATAGTATTCATGGGAGAAAAAAATGCAGGAAATTATTGTAAAACGAAATACTATTAAAATGATTAGTGTTGTATTAAATAAAAATAAAATATTGGAAATAATATATATTATATACATAATATAAATTTTAATGTATGCTTTTAATTATTTAAAAAACATATTTAGATAATTCGAATATTATCCTTGTATTATTCCATTAATATTACGCATTTGTACCTTCAATTCACCCTTTAAGATTTTATTATATTTAATCATTATTGAAAATAAATTTTTTTTTAAACATTTTGAGTATTTTAATATTATGCCTATCCTTTATTTTTTTGTGATATCCTTATTAAATGGTGTTTTCGATTATATGAGATACTATCAAAAGTATTATCATTGTTATTAATGACGCATGACTTGATGAGTCTTCGTATATTATTGAAAATTCTATTTATTTCTATTTGATGAATATCTCTTTTAGCTCGTTGCCTGGTGTGAGTTTAATATTGTATAGTTTCATTTGATTTGGAAGGTATAATTATTTAGGAAGTCTGTTATATACTTAATGTGTATTATCCAAATAGAACACAATACTATTAATTTAATTAGGTACCTAATTATTAATTCCTAATCTAATTATTTTAATTTTAAATAGTTAAATTATAGTAGATATTAGATCATTTATTATAGGTATATTTAATGTACTATTTTTATTTTTGATGGAATCCGTAGACACGATATAAATCTTATCGATCTAATCTATGACTAATAAAAATTGCATATAGTAAAGCTTCGAAATAAGTAGAAAAGTGTTTTATTTTTTTATAATATTTATTTGCTTTTTAAATTATAAAAATGACATTACTTTTCAGATACAACACATTCCGAAGTTTCAACATACAGTCGCTATGTATGTACAAATGGATGTGGTCGACATTATAAAAGGAAAGGACACTTAACTTATCATTTGAAATTTGAATGCGGTGTTCATCCTCAATTCAAATGTCCGTATTGTAATAAATTATCCAATCGTAAATCTAATTTGAAAACACATATCTTATGTGTACACAAAGTTTTACACGAAGACGATAGTTTGATAACGACTGTTTCTCCTCAGTAGGTAATTAATTAGTATATACTCGTATTCAAATAATGATTAAACTGAACAAAAATATAATTTTATTGCAAACCTATTGTAATTATTATGCTCAATAATCTATATATATTCAAAAATATATTGTAAATATATATCTACCTATGTTTTGTAATTATTATTCGTATATTCTATATTGATTATAGGTACTGTTTGTTTTATACTCTTGTGCTATAATTAATATAACTATGTAACTTATTTAAAAGTAAGTTGAAAAAAAATTAAAAATATGTAAACTTTCTATTAAAACGTTAAACGTGTAGTTTGTATTGTGTATAAATATTTTGAATTTATGAATGTGAATAAACGATAAAATTTTCAATAAAAAACAATGCTTTTAAATTTTTGTTTAAAAATAGCTAAGACAAGTAATATATTTCCGTATAATTTTATAATGTATAATTATCGATATAAATATATCTTAAAAATACACACACCAACTTTACTATTTCATTCGGAATATACTATACTATACTATACTATCAAGTATCAACATTGATAGTTAAGTATGATATTAGGTCTTAAATTTTGAATGGTATTTAATATTTATCATATTTCGTATTCATGCAGTTGATTATTTTATAGTTACAATTTGTGTGTAATACTCAATTAAAATAATAATAATTTAAAATTTTTTACAGCACTTATGTATATACTATATTATTTTATATTATAGATACATATATATTATATTGTGTTCTAAACAACTATTATTTTCTTTCTTTTACTTCAGGACTTACAATATATAAAATGCTTGCAAATGAATCATGGTATTTATATATTAAACAACATATAGTTCATATAAACAAGATATCATAAGATTGACATCTGTTTTGTTATTATATTTATAGATTCTTTCTTTCCTCCAGCTTTTTTAGGTAATGTTTTTTTAATACAAGATAAATATTTCTTAAAGATTAATTTCTGTAATAAGATATAAACCATCTTCATTATTCATTAGGACTATATTTTAATTAAATAATGTTAATAATTAATAACAATATATTCGTATCTTCTTTTTTTAATAGTATTTAAATGTGTTATAATTTAGTTTTTTAATTTTACTAGGATTCGTATCTTTTGGACCAGTGAATAAACATATTATGTGCCTGAGAAATTGTAGCAGAGACTATGCACGGAGTTATCATTTAAATGCACATTTGAAATTTGACTGTGGCGGTCTTCCTAAATTCAAGTACCCGTATTGTAACAAATCGTACAGACGGAAGCTTAATGTAAAAATGCATATCGGAAATATACATAGAGTTGTAATTGACGAACATTTGTAAATGATTTCCAATTAATTAACTACAAAGAAAATATACTTTGTTATATTATGTATGAAATATATTTAATAATATTCCTTTATTGTTTTATAATTGTTTTTATTTTTTTTATAAACATTTTGTAATAGCTTCGAATTTTGTTCTAATACCTACATATAAATTTTCATTTCAATCATTTAATTAATTCAACCGTTTTATCCAGAATTTTATGTGCATTAGAAACTGTAAAAGGAAATGATATATAGTTTAAAATGTTTAAATTTTCGTTGTTCTCATTTTCGTGCGTGTTCATTATGTCAGAAGATATTTGAACATAACTAAACTTGCAAAACCCGGTTGTAGGAGATTTTGTTCAATTCGTTATGCTTGCCTGATTTAGTTATTGTTATAAAACATTATTTTTACCTCGAACGATCTATTTTCCGAAGAAAATATTTTGCGAGACAATTTTTTTTGAGCCTAAAATGTTTTGTGGGCAAACCCAATTCAATTTATAATTTGTGTATTAATTCCAAGATATTTCGTATAAATTTTGAGATTATTTTTCAGTCACCAATTGTACATATTATCAACAAAAACACATGTATGATTAAGGTTAATTATTAATTATATACCTATGGCATACTTAATATTCCATTTTTTAACTTTATTTGTGTATTCAGAAATTTAAAAGTTCCTAAATGTGTTAAGTAAAAGGAAAAAAAAAATTCTATATTATATATTATATTTGTATTCCTATTATTTATATTATCTACATAATATAATCTCTATTTATGTGTAAGAGCATAACTAAAATATTTTATCTGAAATAAATATTGCATTTACATAGTAGAATGTGTATTTAAATTTCTATGTTATGCTATTATGTTCTTATTTTTCTAAACGAAATCGAACAAAATAAAAACTCTATGCGTTATTCACCAAAACTATAAGGTATTTATAATAAAAAAAAAATGTATATTTAAAAAAAATTCAAACAGAATATACCAGTCCAGTTTAGACATTGATGTAGAAAAATATTAGTCAAAGTTTTCATGACGTTTTAAATAAGTAGGTACCGAAGTATATAATTTAGTCAGGATATGGCTTGACCATTTATTAATATTATATACATATTAATTTAATTTCTAACTTTTAGTCTTAAAATTCAAAATATTGAAATACATTAAACAAAAGTGTGCATTATATTTCTAAAAGTTGTCTAATTGTGGTTTCTTATTAGTTTTCTAATTTTTTATAATACATAGGAAATACCAAAGATGATATCTTGAAGTATCATCATATGCATTTCTATTTCTGATTTATAAATGGACTGTATATGTGAAACTTTAAGAGCAATCTTTGTAACATTAAAACCAAAAAGTGATGAGGGATATATATAAATATATATTTAAAAAAAAACATACGTATTATAGTAAAACTAATATATTATATTATTTAATAACAATTGTTATAGCTGTCGGTTTGTAAACTAATTTTATTGTTATGGCTTTTTTGTTTTTAATATGTTATATTTTAATAATATAAAGACAAATTTCTATTTCTTGTTTTCAATACTATTCATTATAATTTACCTATTCTTTTAGACATTTCCAATCCTCGTTTAATATTTTTTACTATTAATAATATTATTGCATACAAACTACATAAAGCTTAGTATCATTATATTTTCTGTTTTAAAGTATAGTATTTAAATTTATTGTATTTTATTAATTTTAAATTTTACTAGGATATGCATTGGTCGGACCAGAAACTAAATTTATATGCCCGAGAAACTGTGGTAGAAGCTATATATGGAAAAATCATTTGACTACACATTTAAAATACGAATGTGGCGGTAATCCTAAGTTCAGATGTCCGTATTGCAATTATTTATCCAATCGGAAGTTTAATCTAAAAACTCACGTTTTATGTGTACATAAAGTTTTATTCGATGCTAGTTTAATCAGATCTAATAATTAATTGCGAATTAATTCGTACAATAATAAATACTATTTTATTATACAAACGGACTGTAGAAGTGCTCAATAATATATATGTATATGTACTTATGTATATTTTTGTTATATTTTTTGTTTAATCTAGTGTGTGTATTTATGTTTTATTAAAAATAAATAAATAAAAATTGAAATAGGTACTTTACACCGAATAAAAAAGTTTTTAGTTTTAATTTCAGTATAATTATTAATTGTAACATTTTCAAATCAATTATATTCGTTATCTTTTATATTTTTATAGAATTTTTTTGAGGCTTAAAAATTTTGATTTAACCCATTTCATTTTTTGCAAATAATAATAATAATAATACCTCTTACGTTGAAGTATTATATATAGTAGTATTATTTGATGAAAATGTAATGCTATATAAATATATATTCAATTCTATCTAATATTTTTAGGTATATACTGACTATATGCATTATATTTATACTATTTCCCATATTTAAATAAACTAATTTCTGTGTTATATATGTATTATATGTGCTTAAAAGTGATCTAAACTTGTACGTAAATGCAAATATAATAATATAAAAGTCACTTTATATTACGTATAAATTAATGTTGCCACTTCGTTTATAACAGTCGGTAGGCATATTATATTAAAATATGTTAAATGTATGTATACTACCATATTATTTGTCAAAAACACTATGCAATAATTGTTTTTGGTTAATATATTATATAAATTACTTGTGGTTTGTTTGTTTTCTTAGTAAAGTATGAAACACACGAAACCTTTCAAATATATGAACCCTATGAAACATGAAAACCGAATTTATTTTTGTGATTCGGGACGAAATTACGATCACAATAACACTTGAATAAATACATCAATAGTTTGAGTGTCGAATCCAAATGAAGTTTGTCTATCATGTGTATAATAAAAACCTATATCTACCAATATATTTATACCTATGTAAAAGTATCTATTTTTAATTTCAAGTACAATTATCAATTTCACACTAACCGGCTATTTAATTTTTTCAGATAATAATTACGAGTAGTAATGTAGCCTATAGGCAGGGCTGTAAAGAATACTTTTAAAAAGTATTTGAGTAAGTAAAAAAATATTATTGAAAAAAGCATTTAGAGTAATATTGAAATACTTATTTATCCAATAAGTTTAAGTAAATAATCAAATACATTAAAAAAGAATTTGAAATAATTTTCAAATACTTCAAAAAATATGTATATTTTATCCATAATTTTATAATATATATTATATAATGATAATTATACATAATATTTGCTGACGTATTTTGAACAAATTATGTCTTTGAAATGTATTATTAATATAATTTATGACCAAATGACTATTACATTTCAAAAACATAATTTGTTCAAAATGTTTTTTCAGCTATTGATGTTTTTCTTTGTGTTGTAGTAGCACTTCTGCTAAATATTCTTTCGACCAAAGCACTGTTGCTTAATCATACTTATAATAAACTAATGTTTTCAGCTTATGTATTATAGTGAGTAGGTATATTATATACTATTATATATTAGGGTACAAGACATTTCATCAATGTATATTTGCCAATGATTATAAATTAAAATATCCAATAATTTTTAATTTAAATAGTATGTTTCGTATTTTACATGGTAAATAATTTTCTAAAATTTACTGGGAAACCCCTAGTAAAAATCAAGTTATTTAAAATCTATAATATTTCCTGATTTGTTGTAAAATACCAATTCAAATAACACAATAAGTAAAGTAATAAAATGTTTTTTGTTTAGAATTATTAATTCACACGAATGATTTTGGTGACATTTTTGTAGGGGAAACGCTACTTTGGCGTATTTTCATGGATAAAAAATCATTTGCAAATGCAAATAATCGATTACTAAAAAGTATTTTTGCGGAATTTCCTCAATAAATTGCTAAAGTTCCTGTTTGTGAATATAAATTGTAGTGTGAAATGATCAGATCCTCATATTTATGTTATGTACATTCCGATGCTTTTTAAAAACATTATGCAATCCCAAAAGCAACGATTGTTTTGATTAATATATTTTATTAATGAAACGTATTTGTGTTTTCCGCAGAAAAGTATGAAACCATTAAAACATATGAAACCTTTCAAAATCGGTTTTATTGTTGTAATTGTGGTCGAAATTATAGTTTCAAAAATAACTTAACAAGGCATCTCAAGTCTGAGTGTGAACTCCAGAAGAAGTTTGCCTGTCTTATGTGCAATAAATCCTATACACGGAAACAAAAACTCACACAACATATGTCTCGCATGCATCCTATAGTTAATTAATAATAAACAAAGTAGTGTAACGTATTAATAATAATATTAGTAAACAATTAGTATAATCAAGGTATTTGTTTACTTTATTTTTTCTAGTGACTAAAATATGTATAAAACTTTATTCGATGCTAAATTAATCAGGTCTAATCATTAACTGCGAAGTAAAACTTAAATTAATAATAATTAATTCATACGATATTATTATTTTATTATACAAACTGATAATTGATAATAAAACAATAATAATGTTAATTTGTTATAATTTGCATAAGTATTAATAGTCAGTTATCGGTTATTTATATAATGTTATAGCTATTTTTTAGATTAGTTTGTATTATATTACTATTTATTTAAATACAAAAAAAGAATAATTAACTTTACATGGAAAATATTAAATTAACAATTTTCAACATGTGAATAAATTACAATATTTGAATAAAAAGTTTTTATTTTTAATAAATAAAATTATATATATATATATATATATATTTTTTTTTTTTTTCTAATAAGTATATTATATTTGCTAAATTAATTATCATTTTTATTTTAAAAAAGTTTCTATATAGTTTTTAATTAATTTCGTTTTAATTTTATTAATTAAAATTAAAACTATTAATGTGTATTTTTCATATAAGTAATAATAATCTATATAAATACATTACTTAGATTTGTTTTATAAATATAACAGTGCTATATTTTTAATACAGACTTTGATATTTCTGCTGAATACATGTCCTTTATGCATTATATTATAATATTGCCTATATTTGAATAAACTAATTCTTAACACGTCATGTTATTACATTATTATTGTTTTACATATGTTTATATGTTATATGTAGTATATTAAACTAACATAATAATTTATAAAAATAATTAAACTATTCATAGGTTAGTCAATATAATAGTGTCAATAGTGGACTGAGAATATGAGTTTTTTGGTGAAAGAAAAGAACTCAATAAAATGTCATTCAAAATATGAAGGTTGGTCAAGTGTAAATTTAAAAGAGTATTATGTTTTGTTGAAATACTTAGTACGATATTATAAAATAATGAGCAAAACATGAAACATAGGTTATAAGTGAGAAGATGAATGGAAAAGAGAAAAAAGAGGCATTTTATGTGATAGGACTGTAGAAAGATACAATTTAAATTAAATGGTTGATTTACAGCACAGTTGTGAGCAGTGGTGTAACTTGAGGGGGTATATTTTGAGAGGGTAGACTGTAGTAAATTCCTAAATTATGTTAAATTATGTTCCGCATAAAAGTACTAATAATAGGAGGATTTACCACCTCCCACCATCCTCAAATATATTTACTAATTATTACAGTAAATATCAAATTTGCACAAAATAATAGTAAATGCAATTGTATTAAATAATATGTTATAATAAGCACCTACATATAATATTAAGCAATTTATTTAAATTTTGTAAAATGGGATAAATAGGATTGATACTTAATTTTAGTTAGTGTTTTTCATTTGAAAACCAACGTATTTCCAGGTATTATATTTTTTTTATGATTTTTGTATATTTTTCAAGTCATTTTTGTATTTAATAATTATTAAAATAAAAAGTTTTATTCATTTAATTTCAACCTTGACTAATAAGAGCCACTATTTACGATCGCTTTTACAATTGCCAATTATTCGGTAGATATAGGTATATATGTATATTTCAAATATATTTATTCAGGAAATTAATTTCTGAATAAAGTGATATGTGTTTTTCAATGTAAAATTATCCCCCAGATATTTCTAGTTATTCAAAAGACTGTGATATTGATAGGTGGTAACAATAGTGCAACAAGTTTCATACATTTTATGATTATGATTGGTCAATAAAAAATACAATAAAATTTAATTATTTTGTTGTCATCGTCGTTTTTAAATATATACATGATAAATAATTAAACACTACTAATAATAATTAAACAAATGAATACATGAAAACTTCTAAATAAACTTCTAAAACTTCTAGATATTTACATAGTACATAATACAATTTACAGACATTTCACACAACGTTAATAATAATGAACGAATATAATAATTTTTGTTATCAACAGTTATTCGCTGGATAAATCGTTTCATAAATCTAACGAATAAGCGCTATCCGTAGGACATTGAAATACCGATAATTATCTATTTTTCCTTATCTGTCGAATAACTCATGTTATCTGGCAAATAAATTAAATTGAAAAATTTGGCTTTAATAAAATAATAATGTTTTTAATATTTTATTTTGTATTTTAAATATTTGAAATTATGATGTTGACAATATCAACGATTTGTTTAAAAAAAATACTTAAACAATAAAAAAAATATCTACCTTTTTAAAATAAAGTTTTTCGGCTCTAGATAATATGTTAATAATATTTTTTAACATTGTATTTATTTTAGCCACATGGCTATATGGTTAGGCTATATAATGAGAAGAGGAGAGAACGAAACTGTTAGAATGGCATTAGAATGAAAACCACAAGGAAGAATCCCTAGATGAAGACCCAGAAAAAGATGGATTGATGTGGTAGAAGAAAATCTAAAAACCCTAGAAGTTGTAGACTGAAGAGAGGTATTACAAGATAGAGACAGGTGGCAAAGTATAGTAATGGTGACAAAACTCTTAGAGAGTAGTTTTGCTAATAAATTTATTTTAGATGGTGATTTTTATATAAAGCTTGGCACGAGGTGAAAATGAATACATTTTGTTATCAGTTTTAAAATTATCAATTAAAAACGGAAGAATTTAAGTAGGTAATATATAATTTTATCATAGAGTACTGGAGTCACATAGTATAGGTACTTGTATAAGATATAGGTACATATTATCATGTACCAATTAAAAGATGGAATCAGATTATTTTGATCAATTTTCTAATGAACTTCGTTTAATAATACTTTTTTTTTATAAATAACATAAATAGTAAATGTATGTAAAGTAATGTATACAATTAGTAATAAAAATTGTTTTATCAATACAATAATTATAATGTTAGTGTACAATTTACATTGGTAGTTAATTATAGTTATAAATATTGAAATTAAAATTAAATCTGAGCTCTAACAGATATGGGGGCAAAGCGATACCTTTTACCCCAGTAAGATAACCAACGGGCAGTTACCTCCTTTTACCCCTCCCCTATTATACGACTATGGTTAAGAATCCACAAATATAAAATGGTTTATAGTATTTGTTAATGAACAAGATAAGAAGTGACTTTTAAGAGGTAGAAAAGGTGTAGCCTCAATATTATAATCAAAATTAATATCGTTTATTATAAGCAAAGAAGACCGATGAAGTACGAATAACATTGGGGATGAATGTTGATGGAAGAGTATATGAGGGAGGCATAATAAGAGATGGTTGGTGGTAATTGATAATGATAAATAGACGGTGTAAAGTGGATATATTTAACAGTTAGGGTATAGACTATAATTGGCATCTAAAGCTATATTGGCGACGAAGATAGTTGGAAATTACAAGATATTATTAGATCAATTATTATTAAAAATTTGTATTTAAAATTATTAAATTACTTTAAGTTACTTGAGCATCGATTTTGAATTGACAATAATAGCATGCTGAAGTTGAAACTATAATATATTATATAATAAGTACATTAATTTTGCTTTGTGACGCTTAAAAAATAGTTTTAAAGACTGTATTGTGTTGTATAAATATAAACGTTATACCTAAATCAGTTTTCTTAACACGTTAAATAAATTTAATGAAATTGCTTAAAATCTGAAATAAATTATGTTAAATACATTATGTTTGAATTGTATTTTTATTGTATATTAATTTACATTTTATCATTTTTAGGACCACGCCTGAGATATATTTGCCCTTACACATGTGGCCATAGTTACACCAGAAAAGATAATCTAACCCGACATATGAAGACGAAATGTGGCAATTTGAAAACATTTATGTGCTACATATGTATGAAGTCGTATGCACGGAGTGACGCTCTTAAAAATCATTTAAAATTTGTACATAAATGCAACGATCAATAATGAAGTTGTCTGTTATAACAATATAAAAATCACTTTATAATATGTATAAATGGATTTTATTTTGTTTTGTCTTTTGTTTATGACGTATTATGTGTATAAATTAATTTTTTTAAATTTGTTAATAACCGTCATATAGTCATAGTATGCAATTTATAAATGTTATACATGTATACTATCGAAAGCTTTGTAAAAACATTGTTTAACCTTAAAAGCAATTGAAGCAACGGTTGCTTTTGATTACCTAATATATTTCATTACTGTGATGTGACATCCGCACTTGCTGTTTCCGTTTAATCAACTGACAGTAGATAATTTAAACCAGAATTCTATTTATAGCTTCGTGATTTCTAATATTAGAGTAAATTTACCTGAAGCCAAATTTGCAGATGAATAATATTATCTACGGCCGACAGTCGTTTTTACCCCGAAATTTTAATTTTTAAAAGATTTAATTAACTTTTAAATCGCATTAATTAAAATAAATATATATTTCTCTTTAAAATTTAAACGATAAAAAAAAACTGCGATTTGACTTAGATAGCTTAATAGCATGACAAAATAGATAGGTATGTAAGCAATAATACGAATTTTAGTCCGATATGCGCAACCCCCTCACTTTTTCTCATATATTAGGTTCTCTGTTTTTCATTTAATTCCGTGGTGATAGCTTAGAAATGTATGTTTGATATATGTAACCAATCAGAGGCGAAGAACTTAATACACAGTAAAAAGTGGGGATACTTCATAGAGATGTGTGTATCACAATGTTGCTGACATAGGTACCTTATCTATTTTGTCATGGCTTATAATCTCGTCTATACATTTGGAAATGGATAAATTTACTCTAATATTAGAAATTACAAAGGTGTAATAAGAATACCGAATGTACCTACGTTTTCTTTATTGTGAAGTTGTTAATGACGGCAAAAGCTGGCGGTTTTTTCGCCGTTGGTCTAAACGGTTTTATTGCTGACGGAAAATGTTTCTAGATAAAAGCTACCTATATTTGAATGGAAGTGTCAGTTTTGCCGTTCTTCACCGTTACTAACCGTTGGCTTTCGTTTTTCTCTAAGGGTTTTCTGTAAATTAAATAAATTATAATCATGCGATTTTCATTTATCGTTTAACCGTAAAACCGTTTGAACTCGACGGCGAGAAAAACTCAGTGCAATAATTTAGAAAACTCGTAAACCCACGAGACTACAGAAAACTATTTTATTGTTATAACTGTGTTACGAAATTACAATAGAAAGAACATTTCGAATATTTGGGTATGCAATTCGGAAGAAATTTTCCTGTAATTTCTGCAATGAAACGTATACTCAGAAATACGAACTCGTGAATCTCCAATAATTAAAATATAACAAAGGATAACGTATTGATAATATCAGCAAACTGTTTGTAAGCAGGGTATTGTGTATATTTTCTAAATTTATTATTATGATTTTTTTTTTAATCATTTCGGTTTAAAAGTGTTAATTATTTAATAAAAAAACAGAATTTATCAATAAAAAGTATATACGTATTATATTATTATATATTATACCTACACCTACAATCTATATATAAGATATATTTATATATCGCATTAATTATGTTTTTTTATACATAATTGCTCTCCAAAAGTCCTTGTAGCATCATAATATGTACTCTGCGTTTTTTTAATTATTACAAAATGATAAATTAGTACTTTCTACTAATGTAGTAGTCAAAATTAAAAAAACACGTATTTCTTTATTTTTTTAAGGATTATTTTCAAACAATTTAAAACACTTCAATCCTGTTACTACAAAATTTATTTTTTGCTCTAAATTTAAACCACTACTTTTTTCTATGGGATCTGATTTTATAAAGAAAATTTTGATGGTCAAATCATAAATTTTGATTAATTATTATGCTAATCATCCAAAAAGTTTTATAAATTAACGCATCGTATTTCGGATATCTGCCTTGCTAATCTACTAAACTTTGATGGATCGTATACTACAGTTAACAAAATAATTAATCAAAACATTTTTTTAAAAATGATAATCCAATACTTATCGAAAAAATAATAGCTTACCTAGATTAAAAATAAAAAGTTGATTTTGTAGTAGCATGTGTGGGGTTTTAAATATTTAAAATTTAAATAAATAAATATTTCTTGAAAATAAAGGAACACGTGGTTTTTAATTTTCAAAATATTAATTAATACGTAATAATTATAAATACTACGTATAATGATATAAGATATATATTCTATTCTGTTATATACATATCATATTTAACTTTAACGATATAAGTGTACTGAAATTGTACCTGAATATTAGTGTTTTATTTTTTAATTTAAATTTTAAATTAATTAATTTTATTTTTTGTTTTTCTAGGACCGATATAATCAACTGATAGATAAACACATATTTTTAGACTGAGTGGAATGAGAAATATAATAGTTATTTATTATCCGCCTAAAAGTTTCATACTATTTGTCATTATGATAATGAAAAATGAATACAGATGGTACTTTTAAGAGATCATTGTTGACTTTTTTGGTATGACATTTGTAGTATACCAGTAATATCATATTTTTACTCATGATCATTCAGAAAGTAATAATTGTGTCCTAACTAGTGCCAAAAACGTGCTAAATTTTTTATTCGAATACTGAAAAAATTAACAGGGAGAATGGTTTTTATTATAAGGTTAATGTATGAAAAGTAAATAGAATTTAATTATTGGAAACAATTTCCTCAGAACTATATATTGTGCATGAATGTAGTATTAGAACGAGTTAAACGTTTTCTGTATAATAGTAAAAATATAGGTAGTAGATGTATATTTTAATAAGCTTCATTACTGTAGATTTAAAAATAAAAACCATTTTAGGCTAAATTGTAAATGTTAAATTCATAAATGTTTTGCATGCCAATCAACTGTATTTGCACATTTTCAGATATATCATTACTGCGATATTACTGTCCGAAGTCTTGCGGTCGGAGTTATAGCAGAAAGGACAATATGCTACGACATATTAAATTCGAGTGTGGCGTCCCTAAACAATTCATGTGTCAGTCCTGTGGGAAATATTTTGCTTATAAAAGTAATCTCAAAATGCACGCTATCGTTGTTCACGGACAATTTAACATGACATAGTTTTTTTGACTTTATAAAACAATATTCCTATATGTATTTTTTTTTTTTTTTTTGCAATAAACGTGTGATTAAACTATAAATATATTTTTCACATAATAAACCTCTGCTGAGTTAATTTATTTTGTTTAAATAAATTTGTTTTATTCATTATATTTGTTCTTTTTATTATTATATTGTGTATTCATACAACAAGTAGACATTCACATATTCATAGTATCGCTTGAATATAGCCATTACATCATATTATTATTATTATTATTTAAGCTTTATTCCGTGTTTGATAACGCCATGTTTGTAATGATTTTCTTAACAAATTATTATTGGGTATTTAAAAAACAAAATTCTATAGCTATTTAATATATTATTATTTATTAGGACTATTTTTAATGTCATCGACGACCGACCGGTTTTATTGTCCCCGAGGATGCGGTCGAAGTTATAAAAGGAAAGATCACTGTTGGCGACACATTAAGTACGAGTGCGGAGTGCCCAGACAATTCAAATGCTCCTACTGTTCGAGGAGTTTCGCTCATAATAGTGCTTTAAAAAAACACGTCGTTGTCGTTCACAAAATAATGCAAATCAATTTGGGGAGCCAACGATATCGGAAATCCGAGTCCACTTAACAGTACATAGCGTTGCTACGAAGGACTACATAATTTTAATTTTATATAATCACGATCGTCCTGGTTTTACGTACCAAAAATGGAATTTAGGGAGAGGGGGAATATTCGAAAAAACTTTAAAAAAAATCTCTTAAAATATTTTTTAACGTAAAATTTTAATACGATCCTGTGTATACATTATATATTATATATATATATATATATATTATACATTTATTGTTGTTAATTATGATTTTTTTTTTTTATTATTGATTTTGTACATTGATGTATTTGTTCATGTGAAGTATGGAAGTTACCAAATCAAAATAAAAGTATATATTTCATATAATCGTATTTTATTTGTATTTTTTATAATATAATTTCGTGATTTAAATCAAGTTTGTTATTAATAAATGATATAAATTTAAATCGTAAGTTAGATAATAAATAATTATGTAATTATGAAATTAGTATCTCATTAAAAAAAAAAATACGTGTGTTGTGAAATGGATAACGGTATATAGCAACTATAAAAACAACAGTTTTTTTTAAATCAAAATTTTCTAAATATAGTATAGATACATCGTTATTATTTAAGTACCCAGCAATTTCTACCGTAAAAAGTTGTAGCCATAAAATGTTGTATAATTATAAAAGAGTTTATTATAATGTAATCAATCAGCTTTGCTCAAAACCTAAAGTAATGAATTGAATAAATCTGCGGTAATATTTGATTAGTAAATTTGTTATATTACAATAAATAATTGGTTCCATTTGTATTATTATAATTTAAATATAAATAGACAGGCACACATTTTTAAATTTATAATCACTTTTTAAGATTTTTGATTCGTACATTTTGTTTTAAGCTTAAAATGATTAAGCATTATATTTTTTATCAATTATAATTTTTTACAATATTTTGAAATTTGTTTTTTTACAGACAATTCCAGACTTATTTGCCCGAGAAACTGCGGTAGAAGCTACAAACGAAAATCTCATCTATCTACACATTTGAAATTCGAATGTGGTGTTCCTAAACAGTTTTCCTGCGAATACTGTGAAAAACGTTTCACTCGTAATAATACAAGAAAAAAACACGTGTTTATCGTGCATGGCGTTATCGTGAAATAATATCACGATTTTTTTTTGTATATTTTATTTCTTTAATAATAATTTAACTTTTTAATAATAAATGTTTACTTTATTATTTCTATTACCCGGTCTTATAAATAACAACTTTGAACTGTATTCCGAATTCGTAGGTATTTGAATAAATAGATAAAATATAACTTAACTAAATTTACATAAATTTACTTTTATTGTAACAAATACGTATTTCGGCAACCAAGTTGCCAACTTAAATTCAAAACACATGTATTTTCTTACAATAAAAGTACATTTTTTTGGATTTGGATTTTATTTCACTTATATAAATTATCCACAAGTAATTGATTTATATATTTATACATACCTACTTATTTAAATGATTTTTCAAAAATTTATTTAAAATATTGTTTCAAATAATATAAAAATTATTATTAAATTATGCTAATATGATTTTTTATTTTAATTTTATTATTTGAAGTATCAATTTAAATATGTTTTTATTTTTTGTCGAGTATCATCCTCATACGAAAAAATGCAAAGAGGAAAAAACGTAAAAATTCAAAGAAATATTTAAGACAGATCTGGCAACGTTGTATAGTTTTACTCGGTTTTAAATATTGTGGGTGTTATTGATTATGTAAAAGCTTGGTTGAAAGCAAAGTTTGTTACTCCACATTTTTTCAAATATTACAACAACGTTACTGTTATTTATACATTTTTGTTCAGAGACACGTATTAATATTATATAATATACTATTATATTATATTAAAAATTTGTTTATTTATTTATATAAGAGAAAAAGGCTTGTGGCGTGTAGTTAAAATAATGAAAAATAAGAAAGCATAGGGCCGGACGAAGTATCAGCAGAAGTATGGAAAATATTAGAGAGTTTAGGTTTAGTTAGGATGGCTGACAAAGTTCTTTAATAAAGTACTAATTAAAGAAAAATCCCAAATACATGAAGGAATAGTTGCATGCAATGGTACCAATATTTAAGGGTAATTTAGATATACAAGATTGTAAGAATTGTTGAGAAATACAACTTATGAGCAACAGTATGAAAATTTGGGAAAAGATAATATTTAAAAATATAAAAAGTGAGACATTTGTTCAAAAAAAAAAAATCATTTTTGGATTATGCCTGGGAGTTTAACAATGGAGCCAATATTTTGTATATAACAGATAGTTGAGTAGTAGCGAAAAAAGAAAAGGAAGTTATATATATTCAATTTATTAATCTAGGGAAGGCGTATGGCAGATAGAGAGATTTTTTGTGAACATTAATGAAGAAAGGATTACCATAGATGTATGCGAATGTAATTGAGAACATGTATAAAGTGGAAAGTTCAAGAATGAGGAGTTTTTGCAGAGAAACTAGTGATTTTAGTGTCATAGTAGGAGTGCACCATGGTTTGGATTTGAGTTCTTACTTAATTTCCTTGGTAATGGGTGAAACAATAAATGTTTTATTGGGTGAAATATTATGGTGCATGCTGTTTACAAATAATATAAGAACTGATAGAAGTTAGTCCTATAAGGAAGTGAAAGGTATATTTAAAGTGTGAATGGCTTTTGAAGGTTAAAAATTAAAGATTAGTATGCAGTATGCTATGTAGTGTAATACAGAATATATAGAGTATGATTAATGAAGCTTTAGGTATTTTGTGTGACAAACAGATTCCGATTAGTTTAAAAAGTATGTTTTATAAGACAGTGATGAGGTTTGTAACTATTTATGAATCAGAATGTTAGGCAATAGAATTAACAGAGGATAGCTGTAGCAGAGATAAGAATGTTAAGATTGATTTGTAGAGAGACTAGAGAAGACAAAATATAAAATTAGAATATATTAATTGAGATGTGGTATGTTTTAAGCATGGAATGGATAGAGGCAGTAAGAATAATAAAGGGAATATATGGTAAAAGAAAGAGAGGAAGAGGAAGACAGAAAAAGAAGGGGATGTAATATGAGGTTGTTGAGTGTATGTGAAAAGGATGTGAGAGATCGAGTTGTAAATATAAGGGCAGGTGGCCGACTCTAAATAATTAGGAGTGAAGGTAATTGTGAAAGAAAAGAAGAACATTTATATATATTTAATATATATAACAATATATTTTATTCTTAAAATATACCTACAAAGGAAAGTATAGTTATATTATAAAATATAATTAATAAATGTATACATACATATAGCCAAATTTTGCATTATTGATTGGTTTATATTTAAAATGAAAGTATATTAAGTTTTACCATATATTTGTATTGTTCATAAGATTCCCAATACTATAAAATAATGAATTTAAAGTAAACCTAATTTTTTGATTATGAATAGGTATTATATGAATCAGCCTCTAAAATATTTTGATTTTCGTACTACACATTTAATCCATTTTTTCTTTGAATGACCTTTTTTGTTTTCGTCATCAACATTATAATATAGAAAATGTAGAATTGCCTAATTTCACTAACACAGTTACTAATTTCGTACTACACAAAGTTGTGTTGTACTACACACAATTTTAGGGACTGATATGAATATTGCTTTTTTGAAATATGTACAAGTGTATTGCGGCGTCTTTCTTCATTTTGCATTTTGAACAGTTTACTAATTTTCATTGTATTAATCTTATTATAAGCATACAATATCATTATATAAACGTATTCAAATTATATTATAGATTATTGCAGTGAATCAAATAAAAGATGGTCGTGTATGAACTGCAGTCGCAAATACAAGAATAAATCTCACTTAGTTCGACATATCAAATACGAATGTGGCGTTTCAGCCATGTTCGTGTGCATATATTGCAACAAAACATTCAAGCACTCACATCATTTAAAAGGACATATTGGATTAGTTCACAAAGTCTTAGTATAAAACGTTTTTCAATCAAAATATTTAATTTCTATTTAAAGTTAATTTTTTACTTGATAAGAAAGTGTTAAAATATTAGACTTGTTTCTTGGTTGAACTATTTAAATATTTAAATAAAATAATTTTGATTTAAATTCATGTTTTCTTTATCATTTTAATTTATTATTATACAAATATATATTTCATACAAATTTGAATGTATTTTTTTTTTTTTTAATTATTCAATGTATTTTTATATTTTTTAGTCAAAACTAAAAATATGTGATGATTTGTTGTATTATCATAATGTGATAAAAAAACAATCATTAAATAAACTATTTAAAAATCAAAATAATCTTTTTGAAAAATATTAATTTCATTTTTCATATATATTCTAAACTAAATGTTTTTTTGTTTTTGTTTTGCGTATTAAAAAATTCCTAATAAATAATAGGTAATTGTTTTAAATTTTGTAGACATATTTTTCAGTTTTTGTTTACCAATATTTATAATTAATATTATTGCTTCTCACAGTTGAATGTATTCGTTGAATCGCTTTATTTGAAGTCTATTTTATTTATTTTTATTTATTTGTGATATATATTTTTCAGTGCTGGAAAAATATTTCATTCACCAATTAAAAGTTTTGGCTGTGAATGATCCCGTGGAATGCCCTAATAATTGCGGTCGGGCGTACAAAGGATCGCGTCGTAAACATTCATTAAAACGACATTTGATGTTTGAATGTGGGAAACCCCCTCAGTTTCAATGCGGGGTCTGTTTAAAAAGGTTTACTAACAAAAAAAGCATGGAATATCATTTAGCAGCTATCCATAAAATTATTAATTGCTAATAACAAAAATTCAACTAAAAACATAAAAGTTGTATTGATGTTTTCACTATTATGATATTATAATTTATATATATATATATATAAGGTAAATTTTTTAAGTAGGTAGATATATATAATTGTCTTAAAATAATATAATATAATAATACGAAATAAATTTGAATACCTTTAATAGATTTGTATTATATATAGGTATTGAATAAAGTATATTATGATCATTGATTATGATTAGAGAACGGAATTTATTGTAATAAAAACAAAATATGTAGGTAGATACATAAATATGTACCTATATTTTTATTAAAATATGTAAAAATATTTCAAATATGTAACAAAATTTTTTCAATTTATTTTTTATTAATTCTTAAAAAATTCAGTAAAAAATTATTAAATATATCTATGTGAAAAAAAAAACAAATTAATTCTAATACATTTTTAACAAAAAAAACAGCACTTTTGTCGACAATGACACGAAATTAAAGTCCAAAGACGCCCGTATAACTGTATAGGTACCGCGCAAAATAAGATGCTGAACTATAGATGCGTGCAGGTTGCGTGGTGGACCGGGTATAGAGTATAGACCACGATTAAAGATAGACAGGTTGAACAACGAGCTCTTATAAAGTGACTCACAAACCTTCCTTCACAAACAGCTGTGAAAATTCTACTACTAGCGTTCCCAACGGACAATATAATAGGATCAATATTATCATACGTATGTTCTGTTCATGATAAGTAATAAGTTATATCATAAGTAACTGTAATTTGACATTTAGACATTTTATTAGATGAGTATTTGTCAAAATAAAATAAAAAAAACATCAACTAACACTTAACAGTTGTATACAAGACAATATTGTTTTTCATGAAATAACAATTTACTTTTAAAATAACCTATTTACCGCCAAAATTTTATGATAGGTAATTTTTATTTGATAATGTTATCGTAATAATGTGATATAGAATACCAATATGTTCTATGGTGGTGGTTAACATCTTAAATCGCTACGAGCGCTAGTAGTAGAATTTCACAGCTGATTCAGAGAGACGGTTTGTTCGTCAATGTAAATTGTGGAGTAATGTAGCTCGTTGTTCAATCTGTCTATCTTTAATCGTGGTATAGACACAAGAAGTCAATTTAGATAACACCGATAATAATCATTGTCATCGATGACGTGTCTATAAATGATTGATAAGAAAAATGTCAATAGTTAAACACGGAATGTTCGATTACAAAAACAAATTTTCGAACAATTAAATTAGTACCAATTTAATAAAAATTCATGTAATGGATTTATATATTATCAAAATTATATTATTAATGTTATACCTACGTAAAGTTGTAATTAGTCCGTTCCCTAATTATGATATATATATTATATGCTATATATTATAATCAATCATTATTATATTATATAGTTGCACCTATATATAAAAGATAAAATATTAATAATTAGTAAGTTTTAACTTTAAAAATAAATAATTTCTTAACAAGTTATCTGAAATTTAATGCCCTAGAATACAGCTATATTTATATAATGTAAATAACATTTTTAGCATTAATATTTTACACCAGGTATAAAATTATAAAATTTTTAAACTTAAACTTATCTGAGTGGTATTCCTACTTACTGATATAACTATAAGTCATATATAACTATATTTTATTTTTTGTTTTAGTACTCGTAAAGTACTTTGTATTAAACATTAGACATTTCAGTTGTATATTGTTTTAAATATTTTCGATAGTTATCTATTAATATAAGTAATATAGTAACATATACGGTTATTATTGTTACCTACATAATATTTTTTTTCATAATAAACGGTTGAATAGTCCTACATATTATGCATTAAAGAAATGAGCATTTTGTTTTGAATGATAAATTATATTATACTTATTACGACCTAGTATTTATATATTTTTATATTATAATTAGGGATCCAATCACCAGTGATATTTTACAACAAAATGTACACCATGGTTATTTATAATACCTATATAACTTTTCGCGGTAATACCAGAATATAGGTTTGGATACGGCATGTTCTTTCCATCGTTTAAATATCAAATTATTACAATTATCTGCATCTAAAATATTCGTGTATTATACTCGTATTTACGTATAATATAATAATATTCGTATTTTGTATAGAAAATTAAACGTGTTTATATTTCAGTTCCTTAGCAAGGAGAGTAACACTGGGGCCAAGTGCTCCTGAAATATTTTGTTTTTATTCTATGTAATTGATTTGTTTTCACCGTAGCTAACGATCTGTGTCCCATAACTTTTTTTAAATACAAATTTTGTATCCGGTGTTAAAAATAGGTACACACGAATTGTGTCGGTTGATATTAATGTTTTAACCAAAGATATTTTCCTTCCCACTTAGGAATGACTTCAACATTATCGTTGTAGGTATGGCTAAAAATATCATTGATTTTTCATTTTATTATATGTACCTATAATAAGATTTAAAGAATTATAATACAATAAAAATTATAATTTAAGATATTTTATCAATCGTTGGGTTTTTCGGTGAGACACAATTCGTGAAGCCAAAATAAAATTACTGGACAAAACTCGTGTATGTGTTAAATTTATTAATCAGCGAACACAATTAGTTTGCAGATATTTTCGCCGACATATTTAATATGGGAACCAGGTGACAATGTTTTCGGAATGGTCATTTTGTAGGAAAGCAAATATTATATATATAGCACAAGTTTTCTATAGACAATAGAAATTGAATGGTGCTCTCGTTGAAGAAATTTTAGATTTTGAGCGTAGTAAGGAATTTATTGGTTAGGTATACAATAATGTTTATTTATTTATTTATTTTTTGAAGAGCTAAAGAGTAAAAGAGCTTTTTTGATAGCAAATACGTTTGAGATGGTATACTTACCAGAAGTAAATTTTTAAATATTTTTCTTAAGCGTAAAGAAAAGTCACCTTTTATAATGGAAATTTTTCTTTTTTACGTTTATTACACCGGAGCTCCGGTACTTCCATCCTTTAAAGACCACTTTTTTACTTCTATTTATTTTCGAGAACTCTGTGGCTATAATATAACGTTTCGAAGAAAGTTGATGAGCAAATAAAAGTCATCAACTTTTCAGTGTCCCTCCCAAAAAAAAAAAAAAATCTGGCTATGACACTATTATATTATAATAAGTAATAACTATAACAGTCAATAAATTACAGTAACAATCAATTTTATTGTTAATAAAATCAAGAAAAGTCAAGTGTTCATTTAGTTTTTTTTCAGCAAAATATTACAATATTATAATGAGTGTATAATAACCTGAAGAAATTAAGGATTTATTCGAGAGGTAAAAATTGCAGTGTGTTACGATATAATTTTACAATTTAACTGTGCACGAGCAATTATTAAATATTAATCAATATATATTTTAAATTTCGTGATTTTTTTTTCGCTTTTTCCTATATTTAGTTATATTTTCTTATATTACCATAATTTTTTCTTTGTTTTTTTTTTTTAGTGAACTCAAGACGGTCATTTGGTTTTCCGCTGAAATACGTATGCCCAAGAAATTGTGGGCGTTCATACAACCATCGTGCGACCATGAACCGTCATCTGAAATACGAATGCGGTGTGCCACCCCGATTTAAATGCAATATTTGCGGAAAGATGTTTGCTCAAAAAGTCAATCTGAACACCCATCTGATGTCAGTGCACAGGAATCCTGCAGCAAATCAACAATTTTTCAAATAAAATTTGCATTTTAAGATATTTTACTCATTTGTATTAAATTGTATGTTTTAATTTATATAGGTCATTCAAATTATTATAATAGATAATTTTTACGTGATGTGTACTATATTATATTATACCTATATTATAATATATATTAGCCAAATTAACTTGATTTATTATTTTTTCACCATCACTTTCTATGTAACATAAACGCTTTTGTATGGATTCGGTTGTAGTTACAATATTACATTTACGTTGAAGGTATATATTTAAAATTGTACGACTTTTTATTTGTTTGTATAGGTTTTTTGAGTCGTATGAACGACTTTGTACAAAACGACCCGGCATTTTGTCCACGGAACTGCGGCCGGAGCTATAAGGGAAAATGGCGTAAAACAAACCTAAGAAATCATTTGGTCTACGAATGCGGATTACCGTGCATGTTCAAATGTCACATATGCAACCGAACATTCAAACACAAGTGTACTCTTAAGTCGCACATGGGATGCAAACATAAAATCGTCATCGGAAAAGAATTTTAATCAGAATAAATATTGAAAAATAATATTTAAAAATTATTTCTAAATATATTTATTTCTTTTCTATTTATGACTTCATAGGTTATTTTAAAATTTACTTCGTGATCAGCTGATTGGTTTTCCGCTTATATCTCATAAACCTTGCATGTGTGAAATGTTTCCTATATTTTCCGATGATAGGAGCTGCCCCTCCTCGCTCTTTCGACGATCATTCCTCCTCAATCTTTTTAATTTTAATGTTTTTTTATGATGCATTTTGTTTTTAGTTCTTTGAGGTTACATATATGTATTTCCATAATAATAATAATAACAATTATATATTAAAAAAATAACATTAGGTAATTCCATTATAAAAATTGATATTTAAATACATTAACGGAACATTTAATATATATATATATATAAGATATTTAGTTATATGTTTTTTGTATATATATATATATATATTATACATAATTATAATTTAGTATACATTTTTCTTTTTGTACACTGGTAAAATTATACAAAATCACATTAGACTGTAAGTTAACTTGTAATTTTTTTTTTTCATCACTGTATGTTCTAATTTATTGTATATTATTATTGCCAGAAATCATGATCAGTAAGTTATATTATATAAGTTAACAATAGATAGCAAACTTATAATTTTTTATTTATTTTGATATCTCAAATTTTAATTATTTAACTTATATACTGCTCTACTCCTACTTTAAAATTGGAAACTATAGTATACTCAATCAAAATTATAATTGTATATATTAAACAGAGAACCTATTTACGTGTGCTTAAGATAGAAGATCAAATCACTAATTTTCTAAGCTCCCAACTACAGTTGAATTAATTTAAAGAGTTGTAAGCTTCCTTTGATCTTCATCTAATACTATATTGTGGCTTCTTAATTATATAGTGATTAGTTTTGAAATATTCTCTAAAAGCTGACATTATCTGATATTAATTCGTGATTATATATAAATTTCAACATCCATATGATTTGTACATATCGTTAATTTTATAACTAATTAATACCTAATATTTATTTATTAATCAAAATATACTTTTTTAACTCTGTGTTTAAACAAAAACTGTTTAATTTAACAATATATATTAAAATTTTAGTGTCTTTAGTATAGTAGGTAAACAATATTTTATTGTGTACAACTAATAACCACTTGTTACTTACATTGGGAAGTATCTAATTTAGTTATTGTATTGTACTTTAAATTAACATAACCTTATATATATATAATATTAATAGAGCTAAAATACTGTATAATATTGATAAAATAATAATATAATATAATAATTAATAATATTAGGTTTTTATATACAATATGTTAATACAAATTATATTTAAAAATAACATATACACGGCGATTTTACGCTATTAAGTAATCGAATGTAACTTATAATATTATTGTAATTTATAACCAAATGATTTTTAGTATTTTCTAAATTAAATTATGATAAATCAATGTTCATATTATACTGTCATGTCTTTTTTGCAGCCTACAAATTCCATAAGAACGTTTTCATACCTATATATTGAACTGTGTTTTGATATTCTTATTTGAAAACCATAATCATATATACTTATTATAATATCGTTTTGTTGTAATATATTTTATTGAAATACGATTTCTTTTTTTAGTTTCAATAAAATCCTTGAAAAAAGAATATTGAATCAGACCTGTGATGAAACGATTGATGGTAATAACTATTATTCATTAAAATTTATTTTGTTATTTATTATCGTTAAATTATTATATGTAATATACCATATTTTCAATTTTTTTTTTTTTTGTACAAATGATTTGTATTTTTAGCTTCTATTCCAATCGCTAATTAGTTTTTATCTAGTATTTCACTTCATATATGTCGCTAAATATTAATTTAAGAGGCTATTGTCTTTCGTGAAACGCTGTATGCATTGTGTCACAATATTGAAAAAAATAAAATTTATCTGTCAAGATATATGTCGTCTTTAATATTGTCTGAACTTTTTGTATGATAGCATAAGATATGTATAATTAACTATTATTATTTTATTTCAGTGATGGGATTAGACAGATTGGACATAGCAGCGATACCCGATCCGGCCGTATGCCCAAATCATTGCGGTCGAAAGTATAGAGGGAAAAGTCGAAAATCGAATTTAAAAGTCCACCTTAAGTACGAATGTGGTGTACCACGACAATTCCAATGCGAGTTCTGCCAAAGGAGTTTTGTTCATAAAGCGCATTTAAAAGGACACGTTGGTGTTGTGCACGGTATTGTTCTAAATAGCAGTTAGTGCTTCTAATCTTCTAAGATTAATAATAATCATGTCTATTATTGTATTTTTGATACTTATATTAATATAATTTTAGATTCTAAGAGAAATATATTAGTTTTACGATGATGTGTTTTTTTTTTTTTTTTTTTAATATCTGTGTACAAAATTTCAACCAGAACTCAGTTTATTTTTCAATTTTTATAAGAAACGGGTAAAAAAAAACTATTAAAATATTAGCTTAAAAATCGGAAAACACGATTGTGGTAAAATTATTTATAACTCCAAAAATATTAACGGTAGAGGCTTGTAATGTTAACCACAAATGTACATATATAAAATATTAATACGAACATTTTATCGAATATTAATATTTGTACTCATTATTAGACTATTTATAGCAATATGATAAATTGAGAAATTTAATACAGTGTTAAAATTACGTCATTCTAGCTACACAAAAAAAAAAAAAAAAAATGTAAAAATCGGTCTAAACAATAATTTTTAATAGTTATTTCATTTTTTCCAAAAATATGTATTATTTTGGTATGAAATATT
The DNA here is from genome assembly GCA_025469235.1 of Pemphigus obesinymphae. Classification (NCBI taxonomy): domain Eukaryota; kingdom Metazoa; phylum Arthropoda; class Insecta; order Hemiptera; family Aphididae; genus Pemphigus; species Pemphigus obesinymphae. The sequence continues at coordinate 47,171 of JAIPRL010000212.1, forward strand.
GTTCGAATTTCAAGGAAATAATACTTTAAATTTTCACCAAAAACGTATTTAAGTATAGGTACATTATGAAAAAAAACTTATTTACACATCGTTGGACTACGAATAGCAATTTTTAATTTTGAGTCATTTAATTAATAATTGGTATAACTTTTCTACATTACAAGAATATTAAATTTTGGGAATTTTTTTTTTTTAAATATATATTTTTAATCAAAAAAATAAGGTGAAGTTAGAATTTGGCGGTCGGACTTGGTTTTAAAGTTAAATCAAATTGAAATTGAACGATTTTATCATATTCGTCTAAAAGGTATGTATTTATATATTTTACAACAGCGGTCTACACGTAATCTAATGGGAGCTAATGGTGTTGTCATGTGTAGGGTCCTCGGTTCGATTCTCTTTATATTCAAATAATTTTCTTATTCATAATTTTTATTCATTATTATCATATTTATATATTTTATTATTAGTGTAATCGACAGTAATTATCAAGTATATCCATCGAAGCTTCGCTCTCAATCGTTTTTTTTTTTTTTTTTTTTAATAAACGATTTATCATTGCTTTAAAATTTCAATATATCCACCACCAGTACCCTACTCAACGAGCGAAGTACTTCTACCCTCTATTGACCGGCTTTTTTTACGTTTTTTTTATTATACGATTGACACGATTTATATATATATATATATCGTTTATGTACTTACCTATTTAGTACTATTATTTGTTCTATACTATATTATATATATATATATGTATTTTTCATTATTGAATAACAAAACATTATAATTATAATTGTTTATTTTTAAGTAGCTTGTTATAGGTGTGCATGTTTATCATGACATTGTTAAAAAAACATTTCAAGACACGTTTTAAATTAAGTCATGTTGAATCACATTAGGGACTTTTCGTTCGACTAAACGAAATTTTAACATGCATATTTATAGATTCCATATTTTTATAATAAAAAAAAAAAAAAAAATACAGAATTATATACTAAACTATGCACGGATGAATGCTGAGTGAAGACTTAAAAATTGTATCCCTTCGAATAATTGGGGCCTATGAACGGGTTATCGAAAGTTATCGAATGATTTATATTGTATTATAGTATATTATTTATAAATTGTATAATGTATATGCACACAATTATATTTCAAATAATTTAATATATTTAATGTTTTCTATTTAGAAATAAAGCTGTATATATTTTTTAATTATTTTTCTAAAACATACATTGCTACATTTTTATATTTACGTTTTATGAACTAGTAAGTACGTAAGTATGTTTAAATATTTTAATTTCCTGACCTAGATTAAATTTTATAATATATTATATATAGTTCAAAAATGTGTTGATGTAATGACATGAATGACTCCTATGACATTACCCATACCCTGCAAGACTGTGTCAAGGAAGTCTGTGCCCACGATTATTAATTTATTTTACTAGTAATCTATTTTCATTAAATTATAATTTCGATTAAATTGTTTTTCTATTTCACTCAACCAGAACAAGTTTGGACCCTTACCAAATACTGGCACTCCTGGGTTTTGTGTCGGGTCGAAACATAATGATATACCTATTGTGAAAATAAGCCAAGTAGGTACATAAGGATTTTGGATTAATGAGCGAAATAAGAAATAAAGGTTATTTAACCATGCATTTGTACAATCATAAAACTAATGTGGAAGGGAGTTATAACCCGTGAAATCTCCCCTCGCTATGCTTCTGCCAATTACATATACATGTCTAAAAAATCTTGCCACGTTTCACTGCTTTTATTTATTTTATTTTAAGCATAAATGTAGTTGGTTCTAAAATGCAACAGGCGGCAACGTTGAGCGAAAAGCCTTTAAACAACAGACAGTTACCTAAAATACATATTATTGCTATCCTGTATTATTATGATATATATATATAACTATAATTATGTATATTTTATGTGTTACGAATGATCAGTAAATATTTGATAGGTACATTTATTTGTACGAAACGTGATAACTAAATACTAATATACTTTATTAAAGTTATATATAAACTTGATAGGATGAAATTTATTAAATCTACGAACCATTCTTTTGAACGTTTTAACATATTTTATATTTTACTCGATCGCTTATTGTTATATTTTTGTCTGTTGATAATAATTTATTGCTTTTATGTATTTTATTAAAAATATGACAGTTAAATATAATACATTCTGGAATAATTTCACGTGTGTTATAATAATATTATATACATATACCTATAATAAAAATGAACAATATAATTAAATAATATTTTCTAAATATTGTTTTCAGAGTTAATGACGAAAATGTTAAAAGACATTTCAAAACGAGATCCTGTGGATTGTCCAAATATGTGTGGACGAAGATATTCAGGAAAGTACAGAAAAACTGTTTTAACGAATCATCTCAGATATGAATGCGGAAAAGAACCAATGTTCCAGTGCGATATTTGTTTTAAGAAATTCCATTTGAAGGGAAATCGCAAGACACATATGATAACCGTGCATAAAACTTTACCAACCGGAAACGCCACTAAATTGTATACTTAATATTTTTTTTTTAATTTTTGTGCAACTATAACGTGAGTGTATAAAATTCAAATATTTTTTCTGCATTAAATACCTTGTCATGTATTTTAAATGTTATTATGTAATAAATGTTATAAATGTCATGTATTTTATTAATTTAGGAATATTATGTATTTCAAGCTAATAATCAATTGTTCTATATGTAATATATTATGTAATAAAAGTATAGAATTTGCTACACTATGTTTCATATTTTAATCATATACAATTCAAATGTTTGTAAATCTTATGTTTAACGTTTGAAATTATATTTAGTAAATCATATTCTTATCTGTGGTTGAACTGGTCGAACTTAACGCCAGTTCTCACAGTTTGCAATGTTTGCTAAACTACAGCTAAAGTTTAGCAAACGGACATTCTAAATATTTCAGTTATCAAACGATAACAACGTTTGCGCAATCGAATTTCCTCATAGTGAGTTTTTTTACACATAGGTACACTAGTGATGCAATCAAAGATTTAGACTTCGTATTTGGACCCCCTCCTTTACACGTGTAATAGTATAAATGAATATATTTTCATTTTTTATCAAAATTCTGATAACGTTTTTATTTGATTAGATTTTTCACTATAAAAGAGAGGATTAAAGTGGTTTATTAAAAATTTTCTGAGCCCCTTTGAAAACATCCTGGTTAGATACAGCGATGATATATATCTAAGTAAATGCCTCGTTATTTCATATTCACTATAATATATTCATCACAACATATAATATTCCTCTGTTACCTATGGGTATATTATAAAAAATATTTGATTGAAATTTACAATTCATGACTTGTACATTTACCACCTTTGAATATTTAAAATTTACCAAACTATAATATTAGTAAATTTCCCTATTAGTATTAGTATTAAACTCGTATAAATATTATTTACCTAAGAAATTAGGATAAATTTACTTACTTGAAAGATAAAACGAATTCGCATTAATAATTTATGTAAATTTATACAGTATTACTTGTTGAAATTTTTATAGAAATGTTTAAAAATATGGTTTACTTATATGATCATGACAGATTTACTTATTTTTACATGAAAAATAAATTCACATTTATATCCAATGTACATTTACATAGTACAATTAGTTGAAATTTAACAACATTTTTACAGTGTTTTATTATCGCAGGAATATTAATTACACTTATAGATTCTGAGCGAAGGGAGGAATATATTGGTTTTACAAACATGTGTTTTTTTATTTATTTATTTATTTTTTTTATGTCTGTATACAAAATTTTTACCAGAAGGAGTCCACTGATCTTTACAAACTTACCCGGTTTCCAGTAGAAAATTTCATCTAGTTGATACTTAAATGAAATAATTTTTCGATATTGAATTTTTTTCGATAATTGCATAAGAAAAAAACTATTAAAATATTAACATAAAAATCGGAAAACACGATTGTGGTAAAATTCTTTATATCTCCGAAAATATTGATGGTAGAGACTTGAAATTTTCACCACAAATATGCATACGTAAAATATTAATAGGAACATTTTTTCGAATATTAATATTTAATTAATTTTTAAATTAAATATTTAATTAATAATACTCATTATTAGGCTATTTATAGCAATAAGAAAAATCGAGAAATTTAATTCATAATAGGTTTAATTTTAATTTTTAAGACTTGAAAATTTAATACATTGTTAAAATTACGTCATTCTAGCTACACACAAATATTTAAAAATCGGTCTATACAATAATTTTTAATAGTTATTTCATTTTTTCCAAAAATATGTATTATTTTGGTATGAAATATTGTTCGAATTTCAGGGAAATAATACTTTAAATTTTCACCAAAAACGTATGTAAGTAGGTACATTATTAAGAAAAAAATTTGTATACATATTTGAAAAGCAATTTTTATTTTTGGGTAATTTCATTAATAATAGGTATAACTTTCCTACTTTACAAGAAAATTAGATTTTGGGCATTTTTTTAAAAATATGTATTTCTTAATCAAAAACTATAATAGTGAAGTTAAAATTTGGCGGTTGAACTTGGTTTTAAAGTTATATTAAATTGAAATTTAACGATTTTATCATATTCGTTTAATAATTATATATTTGTAACAGCGGTCTATGCGTAGTCTAACGAGATCTGTCAGTGTTGTCATGTGTGGGGTCCTCGGTTCGATTCTCTTTATATTCAAATAATTTTCCAACTTTTTTTGTTCATTATTATCATATTTATATATATTATTAGTGTAATCGACAATAATTGTCAAGTATATCCATCAAACCTTCGCTCAGAATTGTTTTTTTTTTTTTTTAATATAGTACGATTTATCATTGCTTTAAAATTCAATATATCCACCACCAGTATCCTACCCAACGAGCAATTATCCAAAAATATCGCATTTATTTTCAAATATTACGTCAATTATTAAAATAATGGCCATTACATTATTATTGTAATTCGAATTTTGGCATCTTTGATTGGTTCATTATACAGGAGATAGAAATTATTTATAACAAATACGTATTTTGTCCTTATTGTTTTGAAAAGTATGGCCTATATCCTATTATACTTTATTAAAGCTTAGAATGAAACAGTTCTACAGTAATATTTTGAAATTCTCCGAAAAAGCTTTTTTGAGATTTATATATATATATTTTTTTTCTATAAGACCTAATGCAAGTGTAATATAGATACTGCTCTCATTGTCGAGATCAATTGTAATTTATTTTGTGATATTATTATCCCCTAGTCTTACATAATTTACATGAATTTTGTTAATTATAGTAAACTATACGTCTATATACTATAGTATACTACAATTTTAATTGCGTGTAAACCTTATTGTAAATACTCATACCATTTAAATACTATATTATATTAAAGTATTAAATGATTTTAGTTTAATTTTAAATAAAAATATATTCAATATCTAACTACTCGTATTTCAATATGGTTGTATGTTATTATCTACAGCCAAATATGTTTTAAACGTCTATGGTGTTATATGTTGTCTTTAGTTTTTTGTTTAGTTTTTGTACAATATTGTGAATTTGGTGATAATTACAGTCACATGTAAGGTTTAGTTATTCACATGATAATTAAAAATTGATATTATAGCAATATGTAGAACATATTATTTTATTTTCAGATATTTTAACAGGTGTCTATATTTCGTCCTAATATTTAACTAATTTTTTAGATGTATACAATTTTTTATTTCGCAAATTGTACAATTTTATTTTAAGTAGAATATATTTTATATTATTATATACATAATATATATATATATTATATTGAATGTAATGAAAGTCTTTTGTCGCTTTTTTATACATTACCTACCTTCTAATTATTATTTTATGTTATTAGATAATATCTTTTTTTTAAGTTTTTATTTAACTCGTAATTATCATACTATAACTTTAATAATTTTGCATGTAATTTATGTTGTAGATGATACTACCTGTGGTGAAGGAATGGACGGATTGGAGTTTTGTCCGAATCTGTGCGGACGCAGTTACAGGGGGAGATATCGCACGAAAAACATCAAAAGACATTTGCGATACGAATGTGGTGTACAACCTCAGTTTCAGTGTGATGTGTGTTTGAAGCGTTTTACGCATAATTCTGATAGGAAAAAACACATGGTGATCATACATAAAGCTTTACTAGAATCAAACCTACCTCCGTCGTAGATATTTTTCATATTTTTATAGTTCAATGAGTTTGATATTGACTTGAAGAAAGTAATTTTTAAATGTTTATATACATACGTGTCTCATTGAATTTTTAATTTTATGGTTTAGTTTGATTCAAATGTCACCTTCTTGGCATATTTTCAAATTAAAACCAGGAAAATTTTGTTTTGCACAGTGTATACCTATGTTCATTTATATATATTTTTTTTTATAACCTACTATACATTTTTTTTTTTTTTTTTTGTTTGCTGTATATTGTAATACATTTTTTAAATTTCGTATATACTGTGACTTTAAATTATAAAATACATTTTGGTAAATTATCTATATCGAACACAATTTTATAATATACCTTTTAAAGGGTGCAATACGATTGAGCACTTTTGCATCTTTCATATGTAAGTATGATTGAGCACCCTCCACGTATAATAAAGAACTAAGTTACCTGTACACGAAAAACCATACGATTGAACACGATTTCTTGTTCAATGTTGTCATATTTTTATATTTTACATATAAATCGATTTTAGTTTATAAATCTTGTGAGCGTAGGACGTTTACGCGTCGCTGTTGTTAATAAATATCCCCGTTTTGTTGTGAAACATCACGTAGAGTAAGTAATGCTGTAAGTTAAATATGTTTTATGTGTATGTATTTATTTCAGCTGTACCTATAAACCAAATCAGGTTACTCCGTCGCTTCACTCACTCGAACAGTTTAAATTAAAAATAATCATCCAATTTATTGTGAAACACTAAGTCGAATAAGTAATATTGCAAATTAAAAACGTTTCATGTTTTTCAACGTTTTCGATGGTTATAAAATTATTTTACCACATATATTTTCCTTCGTTAAAATTAAAGAAGTTTGGTTACATTTTGAATATTTAAAAATATTGAGCGTTCTCAATCATAATACCAGAAACCAAGCAAAAATGGTACCGTGCTCAATTGTATTTTATCTCTTTTTTTAGACGTGTATACTATACTCTATATTATCTGTAGAAGCTTGGTTTTATTTATTTTTATTGTTTTCTCGGGTTCGTCTATGTTTTGTCTTACAACTAGTTTTAATTTTAAACCCCTCGAAGGCCTCAAAAGATTTACCAAGGATTTCCAATTAATTTACACTGTTAAACTCTCTTAAACCTATTTTATAAATACAGTTGTGTTGTTTGGGATCCATAAATCGAAATATCACAGCTTAAGTGTACTTAATAAATACTTGATTGTTCCTTTTTCTTGAATATTTTTTAATGCTCTTAAAATAGATTGTTTTCCTTGTTATTATATTACAGTGCGACCCTTAACTTAACCATTATCTGACTAACAGTATTTTTTTTATTTACCTTATCTTCATGTATACTCTTCTATTCATATTGTATAATTCTGTTATTTTGTGTAAGAAGGATCAATGTCATCATAAAACATTTTGTTAGGTTTAAATATAAAATTAATATCATAAGTTAACAAATGACGATTTAAGTCAAAATGGCCAATATAATATATAGATAAGTATTAGGTTGTAAAGTTATAAGTTATAGTCTTAAACTGACGTGAGGAAATAATTTTAATTTCATCAAAATGTGAAAGCGAAACTTCTTGCACCAAGCCACAGAATTCTTTAGTGATTATTCACTCACTCCTGTTTTTTTCTTTTCTGCAAACCCCTTATTGTAAACAAAGTTTAAAATTAACCGCTGACTCTTTGTTTACTTCTGGTCAATAAAGATCCGTTTTTATTTTTTATTTTTATAATTACAAAAGTTCAATTACATCAACTTATATTGTAATATAATTTGTAATGTGTGTTGTGTATAATTGTAAAATTGCCTGATTGGGCGTAATTATATAACAAATAAAAATAGAAATACATATCCTACTGGGAAAAAATAAATGTATTTCCTCATGCACTGTCATTTTTGACAAGATCTAAAAAAATTATTTTCCTCTTTTTTAAAAAAAATATATATATATATTTATACACCTAAATTTATAAAAAAAAAAACATGTTAAGTAAGTAAATCCATCAAATGTATATTAACTATGATAAAATTAACTTTTATTTATGCATTTTCGATGTATAAACTGCAATATAGTCAATATTATATACCAACTACTATAAATTCGACGAAGTATTCATTATCCAAATTGTGATAAAATCTAAAATATTAAATACCTATCTATGTATATGTTACAGAGAATTGTTTATAAAATTAAAAAGTTTTTTTTTACTAACGGACATTTAAAATTCTTAGGTTTCTTGTTTATAAAAGTCTATATATTATGTATAGAGTATATTATGTATATATTTACTAATTTACCTAATATATTTTACAGGCTTAAAAAAAAATCGAAATTTCAAGTTCAAATGTACCTATATATTCAAATTCAATTTCCAATACAGACGTTTATATTGTTGGTGAAATTACAATTGCTACATTTACCTATAATATACTTATATACATTATACACCACTTTATAAACATAATTAATAATATTATATATAATTAAATATATATCAGAGTTTACACTATAATTAAAAACTATCACTGTGTTTAAGTATTTACTGGAATAAATTAAAGATATTTGTGATAATCCTGTATTATATTCTGATCTGTATGCATGTGGTGTTTCAGATATATAGTTCAATTGTAAAATACATATATATTTACCTACTCAACATTTTACAATTTATAATGGATTTGAACGAGGTAGAAAATGTCAACTAAAAAAAAATTGGATGGAATTGGACGTACGTTGCAAAAATATGACGATATATATTTGGAAAATTATAATTTTTTTTTATAAAAAAAATAAAGTGATTAAAAACGGTTTTTTTTTTTTTTGACTTAAATTTTTCTGACTAGTAATCGATTATGTTTGTGGGTTTGATTCATATTGCTTCAATTATTACCCAATTTCTTCGTTTTCTTTGAAGAATCTTTAAATTTTTTTTAAATTTATGGATATACGTCAGATTTATTAATCTCAATACCAAATCAAAACTAATCTAGAATGTATTATGTAATCATTTTTAATTCATTTTAATATCTATCTTATACTCACGGAATATGTTTTCGTACATTTAAATAGTACTATACAACTTTATATTTATAATTTGATAGTTAAATTTCTAAATACATAATATTATAATACAAATTGAAGTGAAAAATTAAAACTGTAATATTATTCTTAAATTTAAATTAACCAAACGAATTATATATAAAAACGCATGTTTATTCTACATATTTTAATGTAATCAGTTTTTTGTAAGTCTATATTTGCGTTATAATACGATTATCGAGTGTTAATAAAACAAATGTCTGAAGTTTTCTTTGGTATAATAAAGATTATTAAAAAACTATATTATACAATTTATGTTTGTATATATTATTATATTAAATTGTATATAATCATTTTTAAACAAATTGTATTATAATTTACTAATAATTATGTTTATTCAATTTGACTTACTAACAGAAAATATCTAATGCTTACTGGGTTAAAAATTTAAATTATTTCTATTGTAACAATTATAAAATCAATTAATTTTAAATTATCTATTCCTTAATATGGAATTTCATATAACCTAAATTTCAAATTTATTTTGCTGTTTTTTTTTAACTAAAAAGTTAATATTAAGAAAGTAAAAATTATTATTTTTCATATTTAAATAGAATTTGAGTAATATCTATATTTTTCATTATTTTCTTCTAATTGTATAGGTATTCCTATTGAAAGTGAAGAGAAGGGAGAGTTATTTAGGAAAATGTTGTAACTTTTCTTTTAGCACAAAACGTATAGGTATCTACTATACTTATACTAGTGTTCATAAATGTTTATTCTACAAATGTTTGTTCGATAAAAATATTGTTTAAATTTTGATTAAATTATAATAAAAAAAAAATCAATTTAGTTTAATATTAAATGGTCCCGGGAATAGTGCTTCGTGTCGCCTCATTGTAACGCTAACAATATTGTCATTGCTTATACAAATATTTTAAGTATTTAATTTTGTAAATCACTGTATAAAAAATACCACAGATAATCTTTTCTTCGTCAATATAATAATATAGGTATGTGTATACGTATCATATGTAGGGGTGTTTAAACGAGATATTTATTAACAATATTACATTATTATACATGATGTGTATTAGTGTGATAAAATGCAATTATCGGGAAACTAATTTTTTTTCTTATTTTTATTTTTTTTTTTCTTGAGTTGAAATAAATGTTATCAAATTTTTGTTTTTCAGAAATAAATGCCAAATGGTTGAACGCCATTACGTTGAAAGAACTGTCGGTAACTGATCCTGCGATTTGTCCGAACATGTGTGGTCATAGTTATAAAGGAAAAAGCCGAAAAGCACATCTTAAAAGACATTTAATTTATGAATGTGGCGTACCGAAACAATTTCAATGTGATATGTGTCTTAAAAAGTTTTGTTATAATACTTCTCTCCAAAAACATTACGTAATATGTACGAAAAGTGTTTTAACCGGCTATAGTAATGACTGTCATGATTTCCCGACGTTTTGAAAATCAAATAAGGAATTAACATAAATCAAATACTTAAATTAATATTAATAAATATTGTTATATTGCAGAATTTGATATTACTTTTGTGTGGGAACCTATAATTACAGCATAATATGAGAGAACCTCATTATTATAATTTTATTTAATTAACATTGTATAAAGAAGACTAAAATATTATTAGTTATATCATTTATCTAAATTTTTTTAAATTTAATTAAAAATTTCTTTATTATTTTTAATCTAAAAAATTATATTATATTATATATTATTTTATTTTTTTGGTTTTTGCTGTTGTGAGGTAGTGGGAAACATTATATGTATATTATCCCCATTACCAAAAATTGGGTATTCTATAATATACAATAAATATTTATTGATGTGTCAAAAAATATTTCATGTATAATTGTATGTACATTTTTGTTTTTGTTCGAATAAATTTATTGCAGTTTACTATGTGTTTAATGTTTGTCATTTTATCAATTTGGTTATAAAATATTTTAATTATAGAGAATTTCATAAATATTTTTTTTTCTTTTGATTTCCTGCTATATGAAAAAAGAAACAGTGATTTTTATTGTTTTTGAAAACTTAAAATTAATTATTATAATATACTTATATAATAATAATAATAATATAATTAATAATTTAATTGAAATTTTTGAGGCAATACGAGTATATAAGTGTATAAGTGTAAACTTATAAATTATAACGTCTTTGTCTTTCTTTATATTTTTGAACAATTAAAATTTAATTTTCAAAAAATATTTACTTTCCAAATTTATTTTTACTTTATTAGTAATATTAGTATATTTACTATTATAATTTATATTTTACGATAATGCATCTTCAAACTTCAAAATGTCATTAATTTCGTGGCCAATTTATGGAAAGTGTCACAATTTACCTACATTTTAATAAATATAAACACAATATAATATGTCATATAGTTACTTATAGGTTCTATACATACTTCTATGTCATAGTTTGAAGAGTACAAGTAGTTAGGTACTAGAAATAAATTTAATAAAAACAAAAAATAAATATCACAAAATTAAAAAATAAAGTAAATTTTCATCATACAATTATTAATACTAGTATTTTATAATGCTTTCGTTAATACGATGTTTAAATATTTTTTAATGGCTTTTATAAGGTAATTTTGTTGAAATTAATTTGTATTGTTATATTTATAATGAATATATATATATATATTATGTGCTTTCCAGTGTTGATTGACCAATGGTTATCCCAACTGAATGAATTGTCTGTAAATGATCCTGCAATTTGTCCAAATATGTGCGGTCGCAAGTACAAAGGCGAACATAGGAAATATCATCTCAAACGTCATTTAATCAACGAGTGTGGGGTGCCGAAAAAATTCCAATGTCACGTGTGTCTTAGACGTTTTGCCCAAAATTTCAATTTAAAGTCTCATTTAGTAATGGTTCACGAGCAAATTCCATTACCTCGCAATCGTATTACGTCCAAATCGCTTCAGAATTAAGCGAAGATTAACAATTTCCGAAGTATTTTGAAAATACGTAGTATAAAAATTACCCACTGTATTATTATTATTATTATTACTTTATTATCGCAATAAACCTGTGTATTAATGTGTATTAATTATTGTTTTTTTAATATATTATTTATTATCTGTTAAACAACATTTACCTATATAGCTATAAATATTTATATTAGTAGATGTGATATACATTACAATTTTTAACCTATCTTTGTAATATTAAATTCATGTATGAACATTAACTCATTATCTTATTTTATTCATATACTCCCGAATGAACATAAACCTAATTGAGTTTTGTGTTTTTATGGACTAGAAATCAAAAAGTTAATTGATGTTAAGTAGCCACATTTAAAGTAAAAGTGACTACAACTATACAACTATATTATCGACTTTTATCATAAGTTAAGTAGTATTTAAATGCTTTTGATATTATGATCTTTACACGTTTCGTATTATATTTTATTCTATGGCTTGTATGCCATTTAATGAGATAAATTTGTATTATTCTATATATATATGTGTGTGCGTGTGTTTGTGTGTGTGTATTATAATGATTAACGAGTGCCTATATATATTATTTGTTTTTAGAGTTGATTGACCAGTGGTTATCCCAGCTGAACGAATTGTCTGTAAATGATCCGGCAATTTGTCCAAATATGTGTGGTCGCAAGTATAAAGGCGAAAAGAGGAAATATCATCTTAAACGGCATTTAACCAATGAGTGTGGTGTGCCGAAAAAATTCCAATGTCATATGTGTTTTAGACGTTTTGCGCAAAATTATAATTTAAAATCTCATTTACTGATGGTTCACAAGCAAGTTCCATTGCCTCGTAATCATCACTTCCAAATTGCTTCAGAATTAAACTGAGGTTATTTAATCGACAAAAAATTACCTGTTCATTACATTGTTCACTATCACAATTGAAATTTATACGTGTTATAGTTATCATTTTTATAATTTGTTAATTATATGGCATTTATAATAGTAGATATATTTTACATTTTTGAACATATCTAGCTAGACTATATTCAATTAATATGAACTTGTTCTCTATTTTCTTTAGTATTCCCAAATTATCTTAAATTTTAACGTATTTTTCATTTTCATGGGTTATAAACAAAAAACGCTTTACTGCAATTCAAATTTATTTTTAAACTGTATATATGCTATTGAAGAAAAAATTAAACTGTTTTTTTTTTTAATAGGTATAATATTAATATTGTGCTTAAATACACGTGTATTAATACTCAATTACTATCATTGTTATCTTTTACTTGTAAAATATTTTAAAAGATTCTATTTAAATGTTAACTTGTAAGTATATATAGGTATCACTCTATAACTTCTTGTTTATTGGTTTTATATTAAAACTTTATAAATATTGTTAATGATTTGTCTCATTATATTTACTTGTTTATTATGAAATTATTAATTGGATTGTTTCAAAGTTATAAACTATAACATATTAAATTTAATGATTGTTATATAGTTGTGTATATATGTTATTTTATACTTTTGTTTTGTTTTTCATCCGTCATTGTATTGCTGGTTTATACAAACGTTTTTAATATTCAATTTATAATATTTTTTGACACATATCAATATGGAACCCTCTTCATTTTGCCTATATTTTCTATTTTATTTTTGGCTTAGTATATGAATTTTTTTTTATTTTAATTACGATAGTATGAAAAGGGTCTATTTTGGCTATTATAGATTATATTAATTAGATTTCATTCTTAGTCGATGGTTTAAACCGAACCATTCTATTCGGGTTTCAACATAATATAATATTATATATGAAGTCACTTCATATTTCTTATACATTTTACAATTATACAAAACTATATATACAGTAATTAGCTGTTATAAATTAATGAGAAAATACACTGACAACCATTATTCCACATTTAGAAAATTACAAATATCCAAAATGTTTTAAGTAACAATGTCTATAAAATTTCTTCTTCTTTCATCTTATCGGTCCACCGAAAACCAGTACTCAAAATTTATTGGCGGAAATCGAGGACTTGATAGGTTTAAAAACATTTTTTAAAACAATAGTGAACCTATGGTTCATTATTATTAATAATAGAATATTTTACAACTCGATAGTAGTAGTAACCTAGTATGCCCGTATGAAGTATTTTTGTCAGAACTGGCAGAATTAGGTAGTAAACGAGGCACATGTCCAGTACCTCGCGCTTATTGAGGTATTTATCTTATCTACTTATATAATTTATATAAATAGATTATATTAAATATAAATAATATATTTATCTTATTATATTTATTTATCTTATTATCCTCAAAATTAGACATACTAAGTTTATGAGCATAAAAAAAGGTTTTTCGGGCAATGTTTTTTTCTCAAAATTTTTTCTAAAAATATTAAAATTAAATTACATTAAAAATAAATATAAGTATTTTAAGTTAAAAATATCATAAGCTTATAATAAGATATTCTAAATCTCTGAATCACATAGGACGTTATCAAAATTATATATCTAATAATAATGCGAATTCCGCGATCCATCTATAAAAAATATTATTTAATAAAACAGTGCAGGATGTGTACTTGGTTTCTTTGTCCTCACTACAAAAGCCTTTGATTGTTTATCTATCAACTAGGTAGGTGACATTAACCTGTAAAATATACAGAAGGTTATATATATAGGAACAACCCCCCCCCCTAGAAAAAAGTTGAAAATTCGCTATTGGTTACAGGTATATTGGAACAGGTAAAAACGAATTTTGATCACAGCCAGAAAAAATGTCTCCCATGTTAAATCATGATGTATGTTGTCCCTGCACTCTCCAATAATTCAACCCGATTTCCACCAATCATTATTTCTTTCCATCTATCCTTATTATATGCTGTCCTATCAAATTATGTCTATACCTTTATGTAAATCATTTGGTGTATATATGTCAATACAACAAGCTCTCAGTTTTCCTTTAGGGGTCGTTCATAAATTACATAAGACATTTTAGAGGAAAGGGGTCTAATTCGACCTTACGATATCTTACAGTGAAGGGGTGGAGGTCAGAAAAAATCTTAAATAAGATAAAAAATATACGCCAAAACTCGCAAAATTATGTATAGTATGGTACTTGCACAAAAATAAGAAAAAAATTTTTAAAATCCTAGGTATTTTTTTAAAAATCGATGTTAACATTGAATTTTAAAAATATTTTATCTTACATAAGATTTAGAGGGAGTGTCTAATCATATCTTTCAGTGGGAGGTGGTCAAAAATATCTTCGTACCCAATTTATGAACGACCCTTTATGAAACAATATACCTACAACAATTTTACAAAATTAAAGTCAATTTTAATTAAATTTTTTTAATTTTGATTTATATATACATGAACTTTTTTTACAAAGTATTTCTAATTTAAATTAATTATAGAATCATATTTAATTTTACATTGCAGCACATATATTTTTAGGATTATAGTGGTGTGTTTGTTAATATTATACTTTTAAAGTCATAATATTATATAATATGACTAATTTAAATTAATTTACACTTGACATATCATTTAAATAAACCAAATTAATTTCTGCCTATATTTATAATCCTTCATGCAATACATTATTTTTTTGGTCCCATTATCATTACCTGTAGTATTTTGAATAATGTTTGGTTAGTTAAATGTTTTTTTATATATATGTATGTATATTATACATTGATAAAATGATTTTATTATAAGCTTTTTATGTATTTTATGATTTTTTTTTTTTTTTTTTTTTTATTGGTAATTGTTTGGCCATTTTTTTGGGGTATTTGTTTGTATATAATTTATATAATAGTCGATAAATAATGTTGGTTTATTAACCATATATCTAATATTATGTTGATAATTTTTAGGTTCAAATAAATGGTTGCATTTGCTGTACGAAATATCAAAGGCCGACCCAGTGTTTTGTCCAAATCGTTGTGGTCGCTGTTACAGAGGAGATCAGCGGAGGGGGCATTTAAAACGACATTTAGACACCGAGTGCGGTGTACCTAAAAAATTCCAGTGCACCATTTGTCTTAAACGTTTTTCACAAAAATGGTCTTTAAAAAAACATTTGGTCCTAGTACATAAAATGTTAATTGCTAATTAATGAAATATATTATAATATATATGAATATGTTTAATACATTATAATTTAATATAAAAGACGAAAAACAACGCCAAGAGTTAAATAATATTATTTTTTTTATAAATTTACATAATTTATGAAAACAGATTTAGATTTCATATATGCCTACCACCTATATATATAACGGCACAAGGAGTCCATATCGGAAACTGCATATATGATGTTTTATTTTTTTTTTAAGTAAACACTACTAGTTTGAATATACCTATTTAGAAGTTATAAACTACGGTTTACGAATAATTATTGTTGCGTACATTTCTTAATTATTAGGAGTTACAAACATATAGTAAGCACGAAACATATATATAATAGAAGCAATACAGCTGTATGGCTTGGGATCCGTACTGGATTTCAGAAACGATATAATATTATCTAAAATCGTGTTTTTCAATTCGTGCGAGTCAAATAACTGTTTTGTGGTATTACACATAACACATTACAGACCATTGCAAATATTATAGAGATGTCAGCCCCCGTGCGTTCAAGATCCCTAAGCCGCTGCCATCAAGAATAAAGGATTTTCAAACGAACAGTCGTAGACCTGTTATAAGTTAGGTGGTTAGGTTACCTATATTATAACCTATTCCTAAAATATATAATATATATTAATATACAAAACTTTTTTCATTGCTTTTATCTCCCTACGGCCTACATAATATGTAAACCATAATATTATTATATTGATTGCGTGTGTATTTAGGTATATTTAGGTATATATTATTATATAGACAGCTTATTTCTTATTTGTGTTATTTATGTACTAGCTATATATATATATATATTTATATATATATAAATAAAATTTGCAATTTTTTCTTTCCTACCGTACAGTTTATACGAATATGTGTTGGATCGACCGGCTGGACGAAATATCCAAGGCGAATCCGGCCCAGTGTCCGAACATCAACTGCCCGCGCAAGTACAACGGTGTGCAGCGCAAGAAATTACTAAAACGACATTTGATGTACGAATGTGGCGTGCCGAAACAATTTCGGTGTTTCGAGTGCAACAAGGAATTCGCCCAGAATTATTCGTTAAAAAAACACATTGTCATTGTCCACAGACGGTTAAATGTATTAAATTAAATACCTATACATGTTGAATTATATACACGTACCAATAATAACCTATATACAATATTATATAGATTGTATACGGGTTTATACTTAATATGCTTGTTTTTACCTACATAAACATTATGATTTAGTAATAAGTTGTCAGACTTGCGAAATAAAAGAAAAAATTACATCATGTTACTAACACAGCTTTGTCGACTTATTTTGTTCCGCTGTTTTTAATAAAAAATAACTATATATATATATATATATCTACCTATAGGCTATAGATTATAATAATATACTTGTTATACATTTTAAAATAAAACTATGTATTATATATAATATTTGACGAATTTTCCCGATCGAATGACTGATATATGTGCAAACAATATTTTACAGATCAACCCACCACCCGCAAACATCACACTTCCACTTTTTGGGATTCGATTTGCCATTCCAACCCAGTTGCATGCCCAAACAACTGTGGCCGACGTTACAAAGGCAATCAACGAAAAATGATTTTGAAACGGCATTTAGACAACGAATGTGGAGTGCCGAAAAAGTACCAGTGCACAATATGCCACAGATTCTTCACGCAGAAATGGAACATGAAATGTCACATGTCAAACGTACACCACTATATTTCGAATTAAAATTATTATTTATATTAGTCATCTGCCATTTTTTATTCATAATAAAAAAAATTTTCAAGTGAAATACCTACTTATTTTTTTATTTTAATATTGTTTGTGTGTATATATATATATATATATATATATTATTACGCTTTATTAAAATCATAAACCCAATAATAATATATAATATTATATAATAGCGTTATATACTCATATAATATGCTTTAGCGATTCTCTCAACCGCTTTTACATTTAACAAATTGCAAGTTTTCGTTTTTACAGCCACCGAGTGGTGTCAGTTAGACGAGATCTGCAAGACTGATCCGGCTATATGTCCGAACAGTTGTGGTCACAAGTACAAAGGACGGTATCGAAAACAGTTACTCAAACGGCATTTAACGCACGAGTGCGGCGTACCTCGTAGGTTTCAGTGTATGATATGCCTTAAGCGATTCGCACAAAAATGGAATCTGAAAACGCACATATACGTTGTACATAAAGTATTTGTTTAAATATATCATATATATATATTTATGTAACGTGTAAATTAAACACATTGCCATGTATTCATGGAATTTGGGGTCGCCATTCCCTTTTTTCATATACCTACTGTTGAATTTAAAAAATGTTCAATCGATGATGACCAGGGTTCGTAAGTTCGTGCACTAAAAAAGCATAAATAAGTATGCAATAATGTGCACTAAAACCTGGCATAATACGCTTTATTATATACACAAAAAAGTTCAGAAATACCTACGCTAAAATCTAAAATTATGCACATAAAACATGTGCCGTAAAAAAAAAACCTATGTTTTATCTAAAATTACCTAAAAAATACCTAAATGTACGCTAAATTTTTTTCCAAATTTCTGAAACTTTTAACGCCTATACCGGTTTACATAACTTTATTATTGGCTGCAGTCGAGTCGTCGGTACATGGAATCTATGTATATAACTATCTTGAAAATATGAAAATATAATATAAATATTATGATATAACAAATAAAATTACCATAACGTAATTTATTTATTTTCATTTAAAATAGCATAACATTATAAATATAATATATTTTAATTTTAAAAATGTTGTTTTACTAATAAACTACTGAATATGCAATAGAAAACTAAAAAACTCAAATATGTATGTATAGCAAAATAACTTAAAATATGCATTTATATACAAAGTTAAATTTCATATTCTGATTCCTGTACTTTTGAATCGGATTTCTATCTCACTTATCATGCTGTAGTATTTAGTATAGTTGATATGGAAATGCATTACCTTACGAGCCCTGATTATGACCATATAAAATAAGAGGAACAATATATTTTAACATAACTTTGACAATACTCTACGTGTCGTTGACGTTCTATATAGTGAAAATACATAATATTTTGTAATTTTTTTCAAATTATTACAATTTACGTAAAATTATTAATTAATATTATATGTATAAAAGTATCTAATTAATTCTAATCGTAGATGTACTAAATACTAAATGTTAAGAAACACTTGTTTCTTTAAAAATATTTATTTTTAAAATGGCGTCCCCGATTTTACCAACTTAATGTATTCGAATTTAAACGATTCCTTGTGTATAAAATCATATAATATGATAGAATAAATTCGTTAATTTTTATATTGTTTATATTTAATAAATAAGAAACATTTGTTTATAATATAGATACATTATAATATATAGAGTTTAAATGTAACATACTATTATTATTATCAATATAAATAATATAATACATAAATAAGTGAATGTATATTTATTATAATAATTGTATCATATCCATATTTGTGTTAAAATATTGTATATTATCACATAATGAATTTTTGAATAAAATTTCATTTAAAATTTGAAATTTTACTTTTCGTGAACTTATAAAAAAAAATCGTTAGTTATAAAATTAGTTGTCCAGACAAAATTCAACTTCTTTTTGAAACAAATATTATTTTCGAAAATCGCTTTTGTGGTCAGTGGCGTATTTATTTCATTACCCTAGCATACGTGTATATTTTCTGCCCCCCCCCCACCCATAGAAAAGATAAAATAATTTTACAAAGTAAGTTAAAAAATAGGTTATATTCACTCATATTTTTCATAAATCACTTGAAAAAAAGCTAATGAGTAAAAAAGAAAATAGGTGATATATTTTAAAACTTGTGTCTCCCCTATAATGCCATTGTTGGAAATACGGTTCAAAGCAGTATTTATTTGTTTCAAAAATCACCCAGTTGTAAATTTTACATTTAACGTTAAATCTTTGGGACTTTTTTGACATAACATGATCTACATATTTTCTATACTCATGTTAGATTTTTGGTAATATTATACTTCCGTTCTGCAAATGGCAAATTTCTGTCTTTAAAGATAACTTCTATACATGGTAAGTAATATATAAGTATTTTACTTAACCTACGGAGTAATCTTTATCGCTGGATTTTAATTGTTTGCGTTGTATGTATTTTCCTATGAATGCTTTCTATAAACATTGAAGTATATATAATATATTTTAATTTATTTTTACTTGAAAATTTATAATTACAGATTTTGACATGAGATCCGGAAGATTTGCATATTGTCCGAATATGTGTGGTCGAAAGTATTACGGTTCAAGATGTGTTTCGAATTTGAAGAGGCACTTATCAATGGAATGCGGTAAAATTGCTAAATTTCAGTGTAATTTCTGTGAAAAAAGATTTTCATATAATTATTCGTTAAGAAGACATTTGTCGGTACACCGAACGGTTTATTAATAATAATATATATTATGTAGGTAGAAATATAATAACTGTTAATGTATTTTTCAACTATTATCAAATTAAACGTTATAATTTCCAACTAATCGTGTCGAAAATATATTTTATTGAATGTATTATAATTAAACTTGATATTGCATTTTATATATAGATAGGTATAAGGTGTGCATATTATGAGTACTTATAAAATTTTTGTTTGTTTCAGTTTTTAGATACAAACCTTTACGTGGAACGAGAAATTTCTATTATATACTTTATATTATTTAATAAAACAAATTATGGCTGTTAAATAATCTATTATAATTAAATACTTATAGTAATTTGAAATTATTTTATTTTAGAATTTTGTGCCCGACGAAGATACTATAGGTACCTACTTGTGGTGCCTATTAAATGAAACGGAAGCTTATACCTGCAATGTATAAACAATATATTAAATAAATATATTCTCGAGGACTATATTAATTTATACATATAATCTATAAATAGTATAAATCAACTATTTAAGTATTAGGTATATTATTCAAGTATTATATAGTATTTATTGTTTTGCATAAAATAATTGTATTTTCGTTTATTTTTATACAAAATATAATATAATCTTTATATTTATTGTCAAAATACAGTTGTTATTTTTTTATATATATATACTACATATATATAACAATAATAATATATTGACGAAAAACATTTAGTGGCATTGTTTTTTTTATTTTAGGTATACTCTATGCATCAAAATAAATAGTTATTATATTAAAAATTCGCATTCGAAGTTTGAAATATATGCTTGTTGAAGAATATAACTTTAATTTCTTTTTGACTTAAAATACAGTCTAATTGAAATTTGATACTCTAATAAAATTTTATATATACAGCTATTGTTGCTTATTTGCTGCTTTGGGTGCTTTCTTATTTTCCAGTGTGTAATTTCGACGTACTGGTATCGTGTGTGGGTTATCAGCTGTTCGAAATAATAACGTGTTCGAAAATTATTGTTAGAAATTCCATGTGTTCAAAACTACATACATTTTGTATATTATGATTCGTTATCATAGTTACTAGAGAGATAGAAACCGGGAAAATTAACACGCTCGAAGACGTCCGTCTGACTGCCCTTATAATTCATTGCCATGATTACCGTCATCTAGATAATATATTTTTTAATTTTAGTATACAATTTATATTATACGATAATTATGGTATACTTGTGGTTGCATTTCATTATTTGACTTCCGTTTGTAAAAAGTTATAAAATAAAAATGATTGTAGAATTAATTTAGACTTTATTTAAAAAAAATACGTACCTATATAGACACCGGGAATGTAGTTCGGTCCTAGATTGGGCTCTCCCAACTGGTTTTTTTGCAATAATTGTTTTACATAAGACTGTTCATAATAATATTTTTTTCATAAAATATCATCCATAAACACATTAGAAAACCGAAAAAGCTCGGTCACCCGACATTTATCAATAATATTGTTAATTTAGTGCATTTACTCTATATGGCCCATAAACGAAAACATTTTCGAACTAATATTACGATTTATGATTTTCAAAAGAAATATTTTTTTTTTTTGAACACAAACTTTGTAACAAAAATCTTTGAACATATGACTTAATAATAACTATTATGAGTTATTTATGTGAGGTTTTAATTTCATTATGTTTGGTTTTTTTTTTTAATTCATTCCAACGATTATAGTATATAATGTCACAAAATAAATGTTTATTTATTTATCGTTCTCATTAGTAACTAAATGTGAACATATTGTGATATTTAGTTCCAGAAAATGTCGAATTGGTGTACTGTCCAAATAACTGTGGCCGGTACTATAGTGGTGATTGGAGAAAATCCAGTTTGCAACGTCATCTGAAACACGAATGCGGAGTGCCAAAAAAATTCATTTGCATTTTTTGCTTTAAACGTTTTGCCAGAAAAACGCATCTCAACTCGCATACGTTAATTAAACACCGAACTCGCATCTGTTAATTCGAATTTGTTATTTTGGTTATCATACAATATTTAAATAAATCAGTTATTATTATTAATATTACCTATAAATCATATTTATATATACCCATATATACTCGTATTTATATATGTTGGTATGTTATTACTTATTATATATTAATCATATGCGTATGTACCTATATATTTATAATTAATTGTATTCACACGCAGAGTCAGATCGGACGGTTCCTGAGAATTTCGAGATTTAATTTTTATGATATTTTTTTCGACACATATACTTACAAACTGTTGTCGATTTTTGTACTTGTTGACTTTTTTCTTTACGAATATTATTATATTTTCATTGAGAATTTCCTCGATCGCTCTACCGTCCGATCCGACCCGGTTCACATAATATTATACGTTACGTCGTTAATAACTTACACATAATTATTATCTATTAATACGCGGGCTTGCTTTGGAATGCAGATTACATTTACCTACACTATTATATTAATACTATATACAGTATATACTCGTACGTTAACAAAACAGCTTTATGCGATAAAACAAAATACAAAATAATAATGATAATATTATCAATATAGACTGTATTGTTATATGTGTATGCCCGTTGAAAATATCGTAAATTTTTTTTATTAAATTGCTTCGAATTAACGTTGTTTCCGTAGATTTTCTGCAATTACTCGAATCGATGAATAAAGACTCGCTCGTGGACCCCGTGTTTTGTCCCAACGATTGCGGTCGCAGTTATAAGGGAAAGAGCCGCAAATACGTGTTGAAAAGACACGTGATGTACGAGTGCCGTACGCCCCCGCAATTCCCGTGTACCATTTGCAAGCGGCCGTTCAAGCGCAAAGACGAAATGTTAATCCATCAGCAAAAAAAACACAACACTTACGATTGATCAAATTGAACATATTGATGCCGACAAAACATTGTTTTTTTTTTTTTTTTGTTTTTTGTTTTTTTTTTTCAATTGAATTATTAACGAACTTGCATGTGCTTCGATCAAATTTTATTAATACGTACCTGATTGGTTTTTGTTTAGGTTTTAACGATTTTTACGTGGTCTTCGGCTACAAAAAAATATTATGTTTATTGTTATTATTATATAACTATAATAATAATTTACAATAATATTTCAGTAAAGAGATAAATATAAATATAACTGGTATAAATGTATATGTATTTTTGTTAATCAATCTCCACAACCTTCCCTCCACGAGTCTAAATATCTACATAAACAACAGTTATAAAAATTAAAAAGTGGGAAATATGGTTAAACATTATTGTATAATATTACTAATTTAATTATACCTGAACCTGCACTGATTTTAACAATAATTATTATAAAAATGATCGACTAACTGATTTTTATTAACGCGAATTAACGAAATAATACCTAGTATTATTATAGTATAACGAACCTAAATATATGTATGATGATTTTATTTCGTTTTAAGAGGAGTTTATTATATTATCTATATATTTGTATTTTGGTAATATGCTAACGGCTGTTTAATAATATTATATAGGTACCTATTACATTTTATTTCTGCTCAGTTATTCACTCAAAATGTATTTTTGATCTTATGGATTTTTAAAACGTTCTCATAAATATATACAAAATATACTTTTCTAGTGTATGCCTATTAAAATATCTAAATTAACAATTTCTTAGCCTTCTAAATATTGTTTTTATTCGAATTAATGTTTTTTTTATGTAGATATTGTAACTAAGTATACAATCTATAACGCTCAATATGTTAACTATAATATTATAATATATGGTCTATACCTATTTACATTTTATTATAATTATATAATATTTGGGTTTTAAGTTTAATTCTTTGTTTGTTGTTAAATTAATTATTTTATTTAATTACAGAATTCAAAAATTTTTATTATTATTATTTTTTAGGTTTTTTTAGTACGCCTCGATTGCCAATACTTTAGTTACTTTAGTTTCGATTAAATGTCTATTTTATTATTTTTCAAATGTATATGCTGTAAAATAATAACGTATAGATTGTTCTATTTAACATGTTACACTCATATTCATTCTTGATACAATTATACGTTTGTATTATATTTTATTATTTCACATTAAACCTAATTAAAATCGAATTATAACAATTTTTGCAATACATTTGAAATTCTATACATATTTTTATATAGCAATTCTAATTTTTAATTTTATACTCTGAAGACAATTTCAAAATATTATTGCATATTGATTTAATATGTAATTATAATAGTATAATGTATATATAGTATTATATAGACAGTGCTTGTGTAAAAGAGAATAAGTACAAAACACTATTTTTGGGAAATTAAAATAAAATTTCAAAAACATATAAAAGTTAAACTTATTTAATTATATAATATTTTTGCTATTATATGTTTTTCAATGTTTCGTTATATTTTATGCCAATCGATGTAGATTATTAAAATTTACAAGAATTTTCAATATAAGAAAAAAATTTTAAAATGGAATTATTCTCTTTTACCTGGGCGCCGTTCATATATTATTATTATTTATTTATTTTACTATCAACCATTACATTTTACAGTAATATTTAATTATAAGGAAAATTGTAACAAAAAATATATGGTTGCTAGCTCCTTTTTCAAAAGTATAATGCTTGTGCTGTAGAGAGTTCGATTTTTAGAGTTACAAACTATATGATTTAAATGTTAACTTAAATTAAGTGAACCCGAAAAGAAGTAAAATAATCGTATATAATATGTTATAAAGTAATACAAGTAATATTTATAAATAATTTAACATAAAACTAAATAATAATATGCTTAAATTTTAATTTACATAACTATATGTTTCTTGAACAAGATAAAATTAGAGTAAGAATCTAAATTAATATTTAAAATTTTACACAAATTAGTACCTTTATAAATTTGGCTTTGCTGTCCTAACACCGTATTACACCTATATAAACATTTAAATTTGTTGAAATTTTATTTCTAGTAATATATCTGGGTTTAGTTTTACATAAAAAGTACTTATATTTATACATAGTAAATAAAAGATTCTTAAAATATTATTTATCAATATGGTAAACGCATTGAACTCGGAATATAACAAATGTGAAAGATAGAGTCTTGGCTTGTTTAGAATTAATTTTAAAATACTATTTAAAGTAGTAATTAAAGATGATAAATGTCGCAAATAAATGCCAATCCAGATTGAAATACCATATAAAATTATTTATTGAAAAATAAACA
Source organism: Pemphigus obesinymphae (assembly GCA_025469235.1). Classification (NCBI taxonomy): domain Eukaryota; kingdom Metazoa; phylum Arthropoda; class Insecta; order Hemiptera; family Aphididae; genus Pemphigus; species Pemphigus obesinymphae. The sequence continues at coordinate 73,337 of JAIPRL010000212.1, forward strand.
GTTCTAAGTAATTTAATGTCCATAAAACCCATTAATAATTTAAATTTGTAATGAAGTTTTCTAACTATTTAGGTGAGATCATTTATATTTTTATTCCACTTAAGGGATTTGTCAATGATAAGTCTCTGTTAATGATATTAATATATATATATTAATGTTATCATATACCTATAATTGTATTATTATATGATATGTATTTAAATTCTAAATGTACAGCAGTAAGCATTGGCATGTTCAGATATGCAATTTTTTTGCTTGTCTAAATACTAAATAATAAACTATTGCTTCGTTATGACTATCGACGATTTCGAAAAATAAAATACTTTATTTGCAATAAATAACTAAAGTTATACATTTTGAGAAATTATCAAGATAATATTAATCGATTTGATTTTTCGCGAAAACATAGAAGTTATACTTATATTTGAAATGATTAAAATAAAATGTATCTAGAAAATGAGTTTAGTTCATTTAATATGGAACAGTCTATACATATATGTTATAAACGTTATATTTTTATGTTAGTATTAAGTCATATGGTGTAACGATGATTGGTATGGTAATGTAAATTTTAAACTATAAATATTTTATTGTATATATTATTATTATATTTTGGGTTAAATCGTTGACATGAACTAATATGTAGTCTGGAAAATAAACTTTTATTTACATATAAAATTTGATAAAACATTTTTTTTCTTAAATTTCTTACGCACATATATTTTCGAGTGCATATCTGAGAACCGCATTAACACTGCTTTTCTATACGAAATACAATACTACTGAATCCTATATATACAGAGTGGAATATAACTGTCAAAAAACAACTATTAATTTTTATCAAATGTATTAATACCACCATAAAGTACGTAAAAATTTCTCAAGGCTATTACAGCAGAGTATTTACAATATAAACAATTCATTACGTATTCCGTGTCTAGTTTTATAGGTAAAATTAACGTTAGATAAACGTTAAATTAACGTAAGTATGTAACATAATCACTATATATTCTTAAAAGTTCTAAATGCTCCTTATTTTTCCTTAAAGGGGCCTCGAGACTGCTGTATATTATGTACAACTGTTTCTAATTCCATCCGACCGAGACGTTATTAACTCCTATAGGAATAAATTGTCAAGACATTTTTGTATTCTTTAAAGCTTGTTCCGAGGTATCGTTCCAAGAATATTTTTAATTTTTTAGTATAATAATCGTAGTATAAATATTCAACAATTTGCTCAATTTCCATTACAAATATTTAATTAACTACAAATAATGTTTGAAATATTCTTAGTACGATATACAACAAGAAAGTTATGAAGAATCCATTGATGTTTTAAAATGTATTATTAGAGTACATATTTTGACTTTATGATAGAATAGACTCGTCTACTTGAGTGAAAAATGTACATTTTTTCGTTGTTGCAAAATAAATCACTGACATGTGTAATTTTGATACGGATCTCTAACTTTAAAAATAATTTACAATTCACACAAACACAAAGCCGTCCAGCGAAATAATAAGAAATTGCATATATAATATTCCTTAATATACAGCAGTCACGAGGCCTCTTGATTTTTCCCCTAAATTATTACGAAACTGTTAAAAAAGAAAGATTTTTATTAGTACTTCTAGAGCATAGGTTAAGTAAAATAAAATAAAAGTAAATATTTTGAACATTTTAATGTGTATATAATAGAAAAAATACTTTATTTTTATTTTTTTTTTTAAATAAACATGATGTAGGTATAAAGCTTCTTAAATTAAAAAGCAAAAATAATTTTTTTTACATCCCCCAGAAAAGGGGATAATAAATTCATGCCCGTATTGAAAACAGTAATCGGACATCGGGATGTATGTAATGTAAACTAATTTTATTGGTCTAAAAAGACAACAAAAATTGAGTGCTCTAATTCCCTTAAGGGAAAGTGCTATATGCATTATTCATTTTTTTAAATAACATCGACAAAATAACGTCTATCTTAAAGCAATATTACAATCATCAATAGAATAGGCGCCTCTGAAAACTCGCATCTAAAATTTTAACTTGCATCTCACAGGGATGCGTACCCTCACAACAAAATCACAAGGTAATAAGATATCATTTAAAGAATAATAATAGATTCTCAATGATTTGTGTCCAAACTGTTTAATTCCTTAGAATTCCTTAGTTTTCAAAAGCACCTTCACGATGGTCTGCTTTGGAATGGATGTCATCTTACGAATGTTATGATACATAGCATATTTTTAAAAATAATTTCTTATGTACTTTGTGATGGTATCAATTAATTTGAGAAAAATATTAATTATTGATTTTTGCAGTGTATTTTTTCAGTGCGAGGTATTTTTTTAAAACACCCGTTTCACTACCACACTCTGTGTATAAGGATGTTTCTATACTGGTTTCACATTTTATTTAACGAATACTTTACTAACAATTGTATTTTTTTTTTTTCTGTATACACATATTAGATATGGATTGGAGATTACTGAAACTGGACGAATCCTGCAAAAACGATCCAGCCATTTGTCCGAACATGTGCGGCCGTCGGTACGTAGGCGCGGCTAGAAAGTCGCATTTAAAACGACACATGTTCTATGAATGCGGCGTGCCCAGGCAGTTCCAATGCTCCCTGTGCTGTAAACAGTTCAAACAAAAAGTCCACCTAAAATGTCACCTGTTGTCTGTGCACAACATCATCGGGTGATATATGGCCAAACGGCGACCGCGACGGTTTGTCTCGTCACTATAATAATATAAATTGCACAAAATATTTGGATACATAAGTCCTATATGATTTCAGAAATCCATCTCATGAAGTCTCTGTACATTTCACTATACTATACCTATAGTATATTTATTATAACTATGTCACTAATGACAAGTTAAATTATATGGTTTTTTATGAATTTTTATTACATTGTTAAATGGACTGGACTATTAAAAAATTTAAATATATAATAATAAATTTATTGTTATCGAATGATAGGTATATATTTTTTTAAATGTTTTTTTGTAACAATTGTAGTGTATGAAAATTATAACTCAATAATGTAAATACAACATTAGCTATATAATGTTTGTTGATAAATGGTGAACAATTTAACATAATACACGGTCCTAAAATTGTACCAATGTATAAATTGAGCTCTACGTAATATCGGTTACATGGTATAAAATATATAAAAATTATTTTTTGGAAGGGGAGTGTTCAAGTTAAACTTCTCTACTTTTTGTTTATTTGTCCACATATTTACAGGGTGCAACAAAAATATCTCCCGAATTCTGGAGGTCAGTAAGAAAAATCATATATTATATAAGTTTTACAAATTACCGTATTATATCCTGTGTGTTTTCCTTTAAGAATACCTCAAAGCCGAGATAAAACCAAATACCCTTTGAAAAATTTTCTTCTCAGTTTACGTCTAAGAATTATTCGTAAATTTACTGCTATAAATGATATCGAGAGCGATGAAAATCTTCAAGACACGACTGTAAATTATGTATTATGTATTCATTAGAACAACATAATTTAAGTAGTGGTACGACACCATTTAAAAATTCTTTGTTCTCGACAATGACATCGAGCACACGAAGGTTCACATTTAGCTTCCGATTTAAACATATTTCGTTCCATCGTATGATACCTCAGTATCCAAACAACAGCTATTTGTCTGATAATAATTATTTTACGTACAACAGTTTCTCATAATGATTAGATGGGTGGCGGGGTAATAGTAAAATTATATACCAATGCCTAATAGTATGTACGAATCCCAAGGATTCTGTGCTACCATCATGTACAAATCCCAAGCCGACCGGCAAGTGATACTTCTGTTATGTTATGTTATTTAAGGAATATAATTTCCTATAAAAAAAAAAAACTATATTACGTGTATATTGATCCTATAAAAATAAATTTTAAATAACTTATTAATATTTTTTTTCTTTTTGATCTCCAAAATTCGTGCGAGATCTTTTCAAATCTTTAGCAAAACAATAACGCTTGATTACTTATTATTATTATTATTATAGTTATTAAAACTTTATGTTATTATTTTTTCATATTTTTATTTATATAGTTAATGGGTTCTAATCAAGGGTGGGCGGGCAAGTAGTTCAGTCACTGCCTAGCCCAGGTTCTAATATTATAAGCTGTTAATTCAATATAGAAATATAAGTTATTATATTTGTTGCTTATACTTTGTTTAAAAATTTAAATAGTATTTTTGTTAACAAAAACTTGTTTAATACTTAGTATTTTAATTTTAATTTTCGTTTTCAATTTTATACGGTTTAGAGTATGTTTAATACCTAATATAGTTAATGATAAAATAAAATGTATTTTTGTTTAAAACAATAAATTTGGTACGTGTGTTCATTCTAAAATGAAATCATATTTTTAATAATAATTTAACTATTGTAGCTTTGTTCCAGCCACTATTTTGGTGTTCACTACGTGTGCAATACAAAAATGCAAATGTGCAGTACAAACTAAAATAGTATGTAGTGATGAAAACATTTTTTTGTGTATACAAGTATATTTAAGTAAGAATTTTTCCTTGAAATTTATTTAAAAAATATTTTCTCTTATTTTTTATTTATTATCATTGCAAATGTAGAAATGAAAATAATGGTTATGTAATACGAATGGGGGCAAAGCCTATCATATATCCTTATTGTAATTGTGTGTAGTACGAATTGTTTTTTAAAGTAGGGGCTGCTTTATTCTGTTATCAATTAATATACAATTTTATAATCTAATAAATTATTTTACTCTACACGTAGTGTATATTTTTATTTAAATTATCAATTTTGTTGTGGAAAAAAATACAGCTGAAATTTCACGAAGTTTACTTTATACATAGATATATATTATATTCTTAAACATCAATATCAATATTCAATATTATTGTTTAAATTATATCTAATTTTCCTTTTTTTTTTTTTTTTTTTTTTTTTTTTTGTTTTAATTTACGTTTCAGGAATATTTGAATACCACTGTCCTAATCAGTGTGGAAAAAAATATCCTACAAAGTATAATTTAAACAGACACATGTTTTATGAATGCGGCGTGCCCAGGCAGTTCCAATGCTCCCTGTGCCGTAAACAGTTCAAACAAAAAGTTCATCTCAAATATCACCTATTGTCCGTGCACAACATCATCGGGTGATATATGGCCAAAACGGAAACCGCTATGGTTTGTCTCGTCACTATAATAATATAATATTTCACCATATTATACCTATAGTAAATTTATTATAACTATGTCACAAATGACAAATTAAATTTTGTGTTTTTTTTTTATGCATTTTTATTACATTGTTAAATGGATTATTAAAAATTTTAAATATATAACAATAAATGTATTGTCATTGAATGATAGGTATATATTTTTTTAATGTAACAATTGTTGTATACGAAAATTATAACTCAATGATGTAAATACAACATTACCTATATAATGTTTGTTAATAACTGGTGAAGAATTTAACGTGATACATGATCCTAAAATTGTACCAATATATAAATTGGATAGTACGTAATATCGGTTACATGGTATATAATAAAAAAAATCATTTAATCACGTTAAATCTCTCAACTTTTTGTTCATTAGTCACATATTTACAGGGTGCAACAAAAATATCTATATAATTATATCTAATAATGGTGATGTAATAGGGGTGGAGGCAAAGCCCATCGCATATTCCTATTGTAATAGTATGCACTACGAATTATTTCCAAAAGTAGGAACTGCCTTGTTCTGTTATTAATTAATATACAATTTTATAATCTAATAGATTATTTTAATATTGATTTTTCAGTTCTCTCAATGGTGGTCTTCTTGGGCGACTTTTCTTTTATAAGGATCTTGGAATTCATATTTCCCTTCTTTGAATTTTATTCAAATCATCATATTAATGTCACGGTTAATAAAACTCATAAAGTGTTAGATTTTATTAAAGCAATACAAAAATGATTACCTCCTTAAATTGTCTTTGTATGCTTTACTTTATCCTAATTCGATCTATATGGGAGTAAGGCACAGTTATTTGGCATCCGTATCCGGCCAAAGAACATTTAAGATTAGAACGTGTACAAAATAGATTTCTCTCTTATACCGCATATATCCTTAAAATAGCCCATCCACGCCACGATTACTCACTCAATCGATCCAAATTAGACGCCTATCTCAAGTTCATCTTATCTCCTTAGATGTACCTGATATTTTATCGAACATTAGACTTCGTGTTCCTTCTTATTATTCTAGAAACCATACTTCTTTTCTTCATTCCTTCTCATTCTAGTTCTTATGGCCATAAGACCGAATACCGAATACCTACACCAAATGTTTCGTTCCATGAATAATGAATTCTCATATTTTGTCATAATTATATTTAGTCCTAAGTTAATTTTATTTGTAAAGTACATTAATTTTATATAAGTTGTTTCTATCCTATTATAAAAATGTAATAATTTATATATATATATATATATATCTACTTACAAAATTTCCGATTATCGTTAATAAAATTAATAAATAATAAATAAAGTATTTCACCTATAAACGTGAAATTATGTAATATTGATCAATATTGTGTGTTAATAATGTAAGATCGTAATTTAAGAAATAATGCCATCAATTTATTCGAGTAAAAATTTGGAAATTAAGTCTCTTCTGTTCTTGAACAAGATGGTGTATTGTTATAATTATTTTTAATGTGAAATCAAAATCATTGTATTCGGAAAACAATTGCAAGTGAAGTTCAGTATCATCTATATTATGAAAAATAAAAAAAATATCGGTAACTATGACAACTTAATTTGTTATTTTCCCATTTATTAAAAATGTCTGTTATATAAGGTATTTTTCTTTTAAGCTCAAGAAAACTAGTAGAAAAAATCAATAAATAGGCTATATAAAGTATTAACTACGAACAGAACCAATTAGCCATCAAAACCGTTCTTTACTCCTACACTGCTACCCGACTCTTTCAACCCCATAAAAATGTTTCCAAAAATAATATATATAAATATATATACATAATATATATTATAAAAACATTATAAAACTAACATATTTTTCGTTTTATTTAGAATCTAAAAATGCCTGGATAATTTTATTTTATCGAACTCTTGTATATTTTTAGAGTATGAGTGTAACTTATTAGTCATAAATCGCTTAATTGTGGTTTTAAATTATTTATATATTATTATGAATGCAATCATTGCACGATGCACTTTTCATTTTATTTCATGTGACCAAATCAACATATATATTTTTATTTGAATTATCAATTTTGTTGTTAAAAATACAGCTGAGTTTTCACAAAGTTTACTTTATACATATATATACGTATTATATTTTTAAACATCAATGCCAATGTTTAATGTTATTGTTTAAATTATATCTAATTTTTCTTTATTTAAAAAAAAAAAATGTATGTTTCAGGAATATTTGAATACCACTGTCCTAATCAGTGTGGAAAAAAATATCCTACAAAGTATAATTTAAACAGACATGTGAACTATGTGTGTGGCGTAGAACCACGATTTACTTGTGATGTTTGCTGGAAAAAATTTGTCTATAAAACGAAAATGAAAATGCACAAATTGCGTGTACATCAAATAATCGAATAATATCGAAAATCATATTGTGTACATTTTATTGGTATATAAAATTAATAAAGTTGTATAAAAACCCATAAAATCATACATAGCATTGTGATTTATATAAAACATAGGTAAATAAGTAATTAGTTGTGTTTTCTTCTTAACAATATATTATATAAATTATTCATATATGAATAATTATAGTATATTCACATACATTTTATATGAGTTTCATTAATAATTACCTTAGTTGTTACATCTTTATTTAGGTGACAGGTCAGCTAGATCCCCATAACCGTCTAAATCACTGTAGGTCAACTAAATGGAAATTTAGTTGACCTACGAGGGGGACACCTAGAACTTCATGGGTCAGCTAGATCCCCCAGGTCATTTAGATCTCCATTTTTCTCCAAGTAGTTTAAATAATGTGATTAAAAATTCATATTATGATTATGACCCTGGATGATGGGGTGTATACATTTTTTCCATGGAAAGTATTGCCACCCCCGAAATAATCTCTGGTTAGAACGGTTCTACCTTCTGCGGTACCCATCTGATATGTATGTATAATACTTATAAAAAGTATATAAGTAATATATTATATTACTTATATAATTCATCGACTATTATACGCTTATAAAATAGTACGTACTTATTGTAAAATAAAATAAAATAGTCGTTGTATAATCATTGTACTATTGTAGTCAATTTCTCTATTTATTATTTATTATTTCTATTGTAGTCAATAGATCTCTTTTTTGTTAGGTCAACTATAGATCCCTATGTGAAGTAAATCTCTTTTTGTTGGGTCAGTTAGATCTACAAAATATACGAGAATCTATACCTAGATGGTCGAATATTTAGTTGACCGTTTACTGTATTATAGTAGTATGATGCGAGCACGTTAACAACGTTGAGGGTGGCCAGTTTAACAGAAATAAAGATCGTTTGGGCTTGTGAGTTCTTATTGGTATTATCACAGAATAAATTGTTGAAAACACTCAAGAGGAGTACAGAAAAATGATTATTACTGCGAAAATCAGTATTCTTCATTTATGTCCTATCGATAGTCTGAGTAAATGTTACAATAAATATCTTAAAAATATATGGTAATTTGTTATCTTATAATATTGGTCACACTAATAAGCGTTAACATTTTCAATTCTTCAATAGTTATATACTCGTATATGGCCATGAGTTGGTTTATAATTTATATCATAGACTATAGAGTAACTCACATATTAATATTATATTAAACACGCACACACACACACACACACATACATATGATAGTTTTGTATTATTTGAAAATTGCCTGTACATAACTCTTAAAAATTAATCCGCAGCCTCGCCTTAAAAACAAAATTATGGATTTTTATTAGCCGACACGATTTGTTTGTAGAGTACCAAAAGTCCCTACAAGAATAAACGATAAAATATTAGATTTGATAATTTAATAAGTTAATATAATAAGAACCACCATTGTGGTCTATTCTAATTAAATCATGAAAGCGTCACTAAATTCAGAAGCTTGTATTTCAGAGATGTAAAATTTAACTCAAACTTAATTTAACTTGCATATACAATTAAATTATAATTTTAAACAAAATGATCGCGAATATACGAGTAGATTAACATGTGCTTTATATTTTGATGATGTACTATAAATAAGCGATTTTATCCAAGTACTATTGATTTACCTCCCTACAAGTCAGCTTGGATGACCAAGGAAACTAGATCAAGATAAGATTTAGGGACAAATCATAGATTTCTTATATGTATTTGAAAAATATTATTAATTGTATTGATAGTTGAATTCAGATAAAGGTTAATAAAAGTGAATAAATAAATAATAAATAATTATAAGGCATATCAAATATCAATGTTTTATAAATTGTGTAACAAGTGGAAAATGTCAAGTTATGGAAAATAGAACTATTCGAGATAATTATTATACATGAAGACATGGATGGTATCAAGAGATGATCTGATAGAAACCTTTAAAATGTTAATTACAAATAATTTATCATAACTTTATAGTTATTTATAATTTTTTTTTTAATATATATTAAAAAAAAAAAAAACAACAATATTTATGTCAAGTATAAATGTATAATGAATTTACATTTATTAAGATTTACTATGATTCTTTTTTTTTTTATACATTTTCTATGGTTATAAATCCTGATTAAAGTACAGTGGAGTTAGTCACGAATAAAAGTAAATACTAATTTGAACTTAAATTAATAAAAAAAAAACTTTTGGTAATTTTTTGAATTGTAATTGTTTTTTTTTACGTAACTTGTCGCTCTATATCCAGGGAGCCAGCTTTGTATTTTTTAATTTATTATTTTCTGTATATATTGTACCTATTAACCTATTTATAAATCTTTCGGTATTTTTGAAATAAAATAACTTAAAGTTAAGACCTTTGTGTATAAGTAGAGCTATATATATTTTTTTAAATGTAATAATATAATAATTTTACATTTTATAATATGTACATTCAATTTATATTTCCAGAATGGTTACTACAAACCTCGAGATTCAATTGTCCTAATATGTGTGGCAGAACTTACAAAAGAAAACAATACGTTACCAGACATTTGAAATACGAATGCGGTGTGATACCACAATTCGATTGTAGTTTTTGTGAAAAAAAATTTGCACACAAAGAAACACTGAAAGTTCATCTAATGAAAATACATAAGCTTATTACTATTTAAATATCTTTGTTTCTTTTTCTATTAAATATACTTTGGAAGCTATTGGTTTTAATGCAAAAGCTTACTTTATGCAGAAAACTCTTTTTATTGCGGTAAATTAAAATTCCAAATGATATCAAAATAAGTGAGTAGGCATTTATACATATTGTACATTTTACTATAACAAGTTTTTCAAAATCTGTTTAGTATACATTTACGTATTTAAATTCAAATTTTGTATTTAAAATTAATGTCAAAGATTAGTATATCCTATTAAAACTGATCCAAAAAATTAATATACTTACCCAATTATAAATTACGAATTACAAGTACATATATATATATATATATATATATATAGTTAAATTTTATTGTTATTTAAAAAATAATATTTTGTTCAATTCCTTTTTGACTGATGGGAAGATTCAAATAACTAATCAAAATTATTTTAATTATAAATCAACCTATACTAAAATTCCTAATTTTAAAATATTTTTCCTCAAACGAATCAAAAATATATAAAATCTATACTTATGTAGGTATTAAAAACAATAGCTTTCTCCACCGCTCAAAATCTAAAATTAAAATCTTCCATTATGTAATAAAAAGTATTTTTATATAAGTAGATAAACATTTGTTGTTTATAATATATATGTGTAAGAGTTTAAATAATGTCATATTTGATTTGATATACAAGTACTATTTATTATATTTTTAATGTATGACAATATTAATTAAAAAATGTATGTTTAACATGATTATAGTTTTAACTTTTAAGTAAGTAACATTATATTGAAATTGAATAATTTTCCATTCGAGAAGTTTAAATAATGTTATTATAATTATATTATACAAATAATAGTATTATTTATTTAAGTTATTTATACCTATACTGATTATATTCTTTTCGGAACAAAAGTACGAGTATGTTCAAAATATAACCACTGCCAAAAACTGTTCATCGAATATATTAGTCTCGTTCCGAATATTATAATTTTGCTAATTGTGTGCAAATACCTATTATTTATTATTTTTGAAATATGACTGAATCACTTTTTTCATTTTTTTTTAAAAAAAAAATCATTTAGTTTGATTCTTGATATAGACAATTATCGTTGAATAAATATTATTGTTCAAAATCAATTTCCTAAGTATATATTTAATTGTTGTATTATTTTATTATTTTTGTCATTTTGAATTTTGCAGTCCTATGTTTTTTCCACAAATATTTGAAATTTGAGAGTGGACAAAATACGAGTTCAATATTTCTGCTTAATATGATGTATCATGTATGCGGATTTCGTAATATTGGTTTTTAGACGTACACCATTAACTTTTGTTTATAAATCATTAACGGCAAATCAACTTTGTTTTTAGGCCAATCCGGGAAAATGTATAGCCGTTCTAGAGCGATGGTTGCCACGTTGGAATCGACAACAGGTAGATACATATGTCCCTCGGGCTGTGGGCGGACTTACAAACATAAAAGTGGCGTGTCTCAGCATTTGACATACGAGTGTGGCATCGAACCAAAATTCAATTGTCACGTTTGTCTTAAAAAATTTGCTCAAAAGTCGCGGATGAAAAATCACATGATCGCGGTGCATCATATGTTGCCTGCAGTGGCAAATAAATGAAATCAAACATGTATAATATACATTATATTATATTATAATGTATTCAATGTATTCATATTATAGTTCTGAAATTATAGATATAAATTACATATACATATCATATAACACATTTTTTCTTTATTTTGTTGTCAAAAATTCAGATATTGTAAAAATTTAATTATAATACATTGGTACGAACCTATACTTATTATCTGTGAATGCACGAACATTTTTCATCTGCGAAACATGATCATTATCAGTGATCGAAATGAGCTATACCTGAAATATTTTATCTCCCCGCGTATTTTATTTAAAAATTACGTATTCATATTTGAAAAATATGAACTTTTAAAACGTTATATTTAATATTGATTGCACCTAACACTCGTATATTTATATATTTTAAATAATAAAGAAGCAACACCCGTTCATGTATTAAAGTTAAATATTCTTAACAATATAGGTACAATATATAATGACATACAATACATTAGAATAAAAGTTGAAAAATTATGTTTCTATCTTCACTCGCACAATCCACGCAATCAATTTATGTAAATAATAATTCATAAACATTTTATGTTGGATAATTTATGTTAAAATATCAAAATCATATTAATTTAATGGTTGCTAATTGTCATGACAATTTAAAGAGTATAATAATTAAGAGAATAATATACCAAGGTAATCATATTTATGGTACATTAATTTTCCTCCAAATTTGTAGATATTTTATCATTTGATTACTTTTTAATTACCTAACATTTGATAATTTTAAAATCCTAATATTCTATATACTTCCTACTATCTGCATGATAAATCGCTAAAAATATTAACGTAGGCACATTATTACATCTCAAAATTAATTTACATTATTATTATATTATTGTGTTCATTGTTCAAATTATATGATTAGTGGTGTGGTAAATTTTAAATTGTCCATTATATGCCCAGCTAATAGCTGTTTACTAAAACACCATTAATATTATGCATTGTATTATAAATTAAAAATGAATTTTTCATTAAAATGAAAAATGTATTTAATATAAATGTTCTGAATGTTTAGAACATTGAAACACTTAACGTAGCACATAACATGACTTAATACGAATCACTCATGAACCATTGACACTCTAGTTAACGTATTTATTGAACTTGCCTGTATAAGATACGATCTTGCGTATATGGACTATATAATTATGTTTTATATTAAATATATTAAATCTAAAATAATAAATCATTATAATAATTAACATATTTACCTAGACATATACACTATACATATAGTGTGTCTATTAGTGTTACGTATTTTCTTGAGTAGGACCAATTTTTATGTATACTTTTTCGTAATAATTGAAAATTATTGAGTAGGTATTCCATCTACTAAATTTCATTTTTTTTTAACATTTCATTTTTCAATATTATGAATAGAAGCTTATTATAGAAGTTTGGCATACGTATAGTAAATATAATATGTTATAACCAGGGCTCGGAATTTTTAGCAATTTTTTAGTGAAATATGCACTATAATATGCCCTAAAAACAATGAAAAAATAACAAAAAAAGGGAGAAAGAAAAAGAAAAAACAAGAAAACATACTACATTTAATTGATCAACAGGCCACTACGTCGGGTTGCCGAAAAATATATCATAATATAAAATATCTAATAAAACGGAAATATGGGTATTTTTCTAATCGATTCATATAATTGACATAATTTTTAACTTTTTTTCTACTATTTTTATTCAATTTAAAAAAGATTTATGAAGATCACAAAATAAATCATATTTAATGCATATTACTATATTAGCAATTAATATAGTACTAAAATTGGGAAAATAGCACTAAAAATCTAAAATATTTCAAATATGCAAAAAAAAAAAAAAAATGCAATACAAGATTGTATATTTGGAATCCAATCCTTGATGAATACAGAAAATTTATCTGTACCTACTCTATAATAGTTAGCGAATGTTAGCCCTGGTTTTATAACAATTATATAAAATATATAAATTAATTCGTAGATGGTCAATAATGGCAATATATAGGAATACTTATATACATTCAATATGCAATAATTGTTTTACAAATATACCAGAAACAATATAAGTAAATAACATTCGAAAAATAATTACTTAATTATAATAATATCTAGCTACCTATATAAATAGGTATAGAAAATGTACCTATTTTTCGTTTTGTGCTTATTCAATTTCATATTTTAATGTAGATACATAATTAAAAAAAAAATATCTTTGCATGATATCACCTTCATTTTCTACCTATATTAATTATTTAATTATTATTACATGTGTAATTTTTTCGAATTTTTTTTTTTAACTATACCTACTTTTTTTTATTTAATTAACATTTTTTATCCTTGTATATATGTCAGGTGGAATATATCATATTGCGGATCCATTATGCCGTTTCTTTTGTCCGAACGATTGCGGTCGGTCGTACAAGAGGAAAAGTGGACTCACCCAACATTTAAATTACGAGTGTGGCATCGAACCAAAATTCAAATGCTTTATGTGCGGACAAAAATGCGCTCAAAAGTCCACGATGAAATCGCACATAAGAAAAGTGCACAAAGTGACGGGATTGATAAAATGTCAATTATTATCACCTGCGTGTTAAATATATGTTCAAAACTGTATTAAATTTTTTAATTTAAACTGTAAAATTATTATAAGGTGTTCGAAAATAATCTTAAAATGGGCTCATTGAGTAACTCTGTTCATTTTAATCTTACTTTACTCTTATAGATATTCTAGATAATGATCTGGGCATATTTTTTAAATTTAATTTAGTAAAAATGGCTAATACTATTTATTAATAATAATATTATTAATAAATAATAAATACTATATATTGACATGTTCTGGATACTATTACAATTTACAATTTTACATTCCTACTGGTTATTACTTCATTTTTCTGTACTTATAAATAAATAATGTGTATATTGCATTATTTATATTAAATCTATAAAATATGGTATATTTTTAATTTCAAAATAAATTTTAGATTTATAGAGTGGAGTTCATTTTACAATACTCAATGTTTATTTTGTTATTTTTTTCTGGAAATCACTTTTTGATCAGAAGACGTGATCCATTCATTACATCTGTATCCATATTTAAAAGTTAAAATTATTGTTAAAAATTTAAGTCTAGAAATGAAATGTATTTTATTTTTAATTATTATAATTTATACGTCATACACAGGCGTGGAC
Source organism: Pemphigus obesinymphae (assembly GCA_025469235.1). Taxonomy (NCBI): domain Eukaryota; kingdom Metazoa; phylum Arthropoda; class Insecta; order Hemiptera; family Aphididae; genus Pemphigus; species Pemphigus obesinymphae. The sequence goes on from JAIPRL010000212.1 coordinate 88,512, forward strand.
TGGCTGGAGTGCTGGAATACTACAATATCCATCCTATTGCCCCTGAATATTATTTGCCTTACTTAGTATATTTATTACAGAGTAGGTATAAAATATGTCTCTAAAATAATATTTAGCATCCCACACCTCTATTTACCAATCCATAACGTATTTATGCCATGAATCTTAACACATTATATACTTCAGAATTTCAGATTTTTAAAAAATAATCGTGGATCTCGTCTGATTACGATTACACCGAACTCTCCCAGATTCGTTTTATCGAAAGAAATGGATTCAATCATTGTTTTCAAATTCAATATATTAACCACCGGCTACTAGATGGTACCCAACAAGTAAACTGTTATTAACTGACCTACTATTTACTTATTATTTTCATTTTTTTTTTTTTTTTTTAGATATATAAGATAAAAACGTTTTTTGTTTTTGCTGAAATCATATATGTACCAAATATATAGGTGTAGGTACTATATACACCTTTATCACAAACTGAAAAAAAGTTATTATTATATGATCCTTGGTCAGTTAATTAGTAAATATTCTAAATACTATTACTATAAATCATATTTCAACATCAATATAAAGTGGTACTTATTAAATATTATTACAAATTTCTGGCCTTTATTTAAATATAATTTATGTATTTAATTATTAAATACTGGTATAAGTATATTATAGAATTAATTTTCAATTTAAAATAAAAATCTAAAACATGATTGCATCTTTGACATTATAATTTATAGGTACCACCTATAAACATAATATTTAATTATTAATTTTTCAATTCATTTCATAATAAATCTTCGTCATATTATGTAAAATATAGTTGTATTTATTCGTATCCAGTCATTTTTTAAAAACTATTTTGAGAACCTATTCGTTATTACCTATTTATAATCTTATAGGTAATAATATAGTAGGTATGTGCCTATTTAGTATCTTTATTTAATATCTATTATTACAAAAAATACAACTTAATATATATCTACCCATATATATTGTTTAATAATATTAGAATAAATGCTTGTTCTAATTAAAGTTATGAAATTTACAAATATTTTTAACGAATAAAATAACAATAAACTGTCAGCAATAAACTTAAATTATGTGTAAACATAATAAAAGCCCGTCGTACTTATTATGGACTCCTTAGTCCCGCTGAGGTATTACCTGACCACATATAGTATTTATCACAATATAGATATGTAAACATATGAATAGGTTAATATGTACTGTATGTTCTTGAAGTAAATCTATTTATTTATTTTTGAATGTAAAATATATTGTTATTGTTTAGATCTCATAATTATATTTTTTTAATCGTGTATATTTTGCTATGTGTGTATATAGGTATAAATGAATATTTATAATAATAAAAACTATAAAGTATTTATTTAAAATAATTGTATAGGTATACTCCTCATATTAATTTATACTTGATTTGTAAAAATTATTGTTTTGGTCTATATTATTACTGATACATAGGTAGGTATATAATATGAACGGTCAACAAATACTTTATAATATAATATAGGTACGCTGCTACTTAATTATTAGGAAAATTTTAAATGTATACGAAATTATATTATATTATATTTAATAATAATAGTTAATACAACTGTATAGGTACCTACAAGGTTTGTATAATATATTACCTATAGGTATACCTACCTAACATTTTTCAATTTTTATTTTTGTTTTGAAATTATTACAAATATAATTTTTTTTTAATTTTTGTAAAACACCTATATTATTTATTTCATATCCTTTGCAATATCTCCTTGAACATATTTTAATGCTTACAATATACTATTTTTTATACTTTGAAAAGGGTACCTACTTACTTATAGTAGGTACCTACATTTTTATATTTGCTTAAAAACTTTGGGATGATATTTAGGTATATTTAATATATCGTCGTAAAAAGAATCTTGTAATTTATAATCGTATTACAAGATGATCAAAATTTCACATTTTTCAAATAAGTACCTATACTTACATACATATATGTATAGGTACGCGGCACTACAGCAATTTTCTCTTGTAGATATTAATCATAATAATAGTTTTTGGATAAAAAAATTAAAATTGATACACATCCACTAGAAAAATAATTTTCCGGTTTATTCTAACTTTTATAATAAATAGAGCTAGGTATCTATTTTGAATATTTATACGAGAAAATTTCATATTATTTTAAAATGTTGATCAACCATGAATTGTACATTTGGTTACACTGTTTATCACCCACGTGCTTGATAACGAGTAACAACATAATACTCGTATAATTCATATCAATTTATTCATTACCCGCCGGTCGCTGATTTGTTTTCATTTTTATTGATGTTCGAAATTTTAATTTTTGGCATTATTACCATTATTAATTATCGTTTCTTAATAAATTTAACAAATATAATAAATATTGTTAACTATTATGCTCAAAATTGTGTTGTATATGTTATGCATGTTTATATCACAAAAAAAGTGTTTAAAAATCTGTTTCCTATATTTTAATATGTAAAATCCGCCGATTTGATATCAAATTCTCAGTGAAAAAGTGCTTACATTTCTACACTACCTAGTTTTATTATTTTGTATATTACTTGTGAATTCTGTTGACTATAACAATACTGTTAAATTACTTAAACAGAACTATTTTGTATGATTTATATTTAAATAGGTAACTATTATTTTAGTGTTATTTTTCGAATTTATAAACCGTTGCATGAAACTTTGGATATTAATATTGCTGGTAAGTCTGAATTCTTTACTTTATTTATTTAATTTTCAAATAAATTAATACTATAACATAAATACCTACCTATTCAATTTGAAAATTAAAACTTTTTTTTGAGCTGCTTACAAATTGGAATATAAAAATATGAAAACCAATACATTTTCTTAAGCTATTGCTTCCATTAGATATTGATGGTTGGCAGGCAAATTGCTATACCTAAAGCAAAGCTTCAATGATATGCCGGGTAGCTTAGTGTATTGTCGATTTAAAGATAAAAAAGCAAATTGTTATAAACAACAAATTTACAAATTGTTCGGTTAAAACACAAGCTTACTTAGGTAAGTTGTGTTTACTGAATCAGTTTTCCAGTAATATAATATTAAGAAGTAAAATAATGTACATTATGAAGTATTCAAATGACTTTTCCATGAAATTAACATAAAAACTCCAAAAAAAATGACACTCGCGATATTATTTTTACAAAATTGTTGGTTAATTAAGGCCAAATAGTATTAGGTACCTATACCTGCTACTATTTAAGCTTACTTTTCCTTAGCTACTTACTTAACTTTGTATAGGTACCCTTATGATATATTTTATAAAATAACATTGTATTCAATTAAATATTATTATAAGTAACAATTATATTAGGTATTTAAAAATGTTGTTGTAACCGACAAATTATGTTTCATATGCTACAATATAAAAGTTGTTTAAATAAATGTTTAAAACATGTTTGTGGGATAGATACAATAAAAAAAAAATAGTAGGTACCTATTACCTGCTAATTAATTGTCTAAAATGGTAGGTATTTACTAGAGCTGAGCCAATATGACTTTTTTCCGATATATCGGTTGAAAACCTGATACCTGATATTAACCGATACTACAATACAACAGTCGAATGTGGCTATGCAGCTGATGTGACGAATCATAACATCCATAGACAATAATAATATTTAGTAAATGTGCTAAACGTTTTTTTTCCCTGAGAATATTGGGTAAATATCAGTTTATGCCGATACTACTCACCTCTAGTATTTACAACCAATATTTTAAAAATCACTAGTAAATTGAAAAAAAATTGTATCGACATAATGAATATAGCAATCTATAGAGAATTATGTTGCATACAACGGGAAGAATATTAAATTGAAATATTGGTCGCTTACAACAGTTTGCCTGCTAACCATCAATATTATTAACTACAATTATAGTTACAAATTATTTTTGTAGTACATATGTTCATTTTTGAAATTTTTACCCATAGCATACCCGAGCTTTAATCATTTAGATACTTGCACAAAACTCATTTGTATATTGTAAATATAATTGATTAATATTCATGTTAATGTAAACTTAGGTACTTAGTTTTTTTATTTTTCCAACAGTTTTTTTACAAATTTTTAAAATTAAATATTTATATGGAAGTATTTATTTGTTATTATTTTTCAGTTGGAAACTGCGCTCAAAATTGTATAGCTGTTAAGTTTCATTCCACATCTAGCAATATTAAAGGTAAGTAAGTAGATAGTATGCGGTGTTCGGTAATAAGTAGTAACATAGCAGATATTACTTGTTACTGTAACATAGTTACTAGTATTTTCTTTAAATATTTATTTACATGCAATTTATACGTATTTCATTATATTTAAACCATTCTTATGCAAAAGTAACTAATTGGTAATAATATAACTTTTAATTTTTTAAATATTTTTTTTTTTATTCATTGAACAGAAAAAATTCCATAAAAACTTCAAATTCTTTGGTACATATTTGTAAATTGTTTACCTATATAATATTAATACCTATAAATTTTTGTTTTATAAAGAGATATAACTATTTTAAAAACTCATTAATTAAAATAGATATATTTCTCTTTAAAATTAAAATTTAAGAAAAAAGAATGATGCTACAGCATTATCTCGTCTGTAAATTTGGTAATAGGTAAATTTACTCCAATATTAAAAATGATAAAGTTGTGACACAAATGCTAAATGTATATTTTGTATATTATCAGTTGGTTAGACAGAGACAGCAAATATGGGTATCACGTGTCTTCTTAAAACTGATGACAGATCATCTGTGTTTTACTTGAAATTATGATTACCTAATACCTATATATTATTTTTATATTTATTTTTATTGTATAGAACCAGATGTAGAACTATTATACATTTGACAATAAATAACATAATATAGATTATTATTTTGTCATAAGTATACTTGGTGGATTAACTCATTATACATGGGTTTTTGTTGACAAAAAGTATGTATCAAAATTGAGTTTTATCTTGTATAGCGTAGAATGCCCAGACGATACTAAAATGTAATATAGGTACCTATTTGGCTAGAGACGTTTGACCATGAACTCTTATAAAAAATGTCAACCGTTTCTCAATAAGCAACAAATATTTTTACAAAGAAGTTTTTAATTCTCCACGCTTGTCCATTATACAATGGACTACTGAGTGTAGTATGATTTATAAATTATGTATTATTATTGATGATTAAGATAAATAATAATTATTTGTTATGATGTATTTTATTGTAATTGGACTTTATGAATACTTATGAAGTTCAGGAATTACTTATTTTATTTTAAAAGTATTTTTACAACTATGATATTATATAATATATATGTATAATATATTCATTAATTAATTTTTGTTCACCATTAATTATTAGAATTAATTAGAATTTTAACATAAAATATTGTTGTTGTAGGTATTATTAAAAAAATAAAAATGCTTTTTGATTGCTTTTATTTATAACACCCAATCAATTAAGTTTTATATTATATTGAACTAATAATTCATTTGTTAATTTATTCTATTTGTATTTCAGTTATTCGATATAATAATACTGCAAAACAAAAATATTTTGGTGAAAATGCATTTAAATGTACTCAATGTGGCCGTACATATCGTCGTAAGAAAAATGTAACAAGTCATATGAAATATGAATGTAACAAAGAACCACAATTTGTTTGTACAATTTGCGGAAAAGCGGCTTATTACCGTTCTAATTTCAAAAGACATATGGTTGTATGCCATCATATTTTTGTGTCATAATTAAACTAATAATATTATTAGTCATTACAATTTACAGACAGATATTCTTTATAATATATACATGAACAATGATAATATTCTAACGTTATATAAAAAAAAAAAATAAAGTATTAATATTTTACTGATATTTACTTTGTATTTATTATATTACCTAATAAACGTAATATAATTTACCCTATCAGTGAATTGAAATACAAAAATTATTATTTGATATTTATGTATATAGTTCGCTTACATGTATTATAATTTTTTCAGGAAGACATTAGCTTTTACAGAATTAATTTGAAATATTATAGATACAATACTTGGAAATGAAAAATTAAAGTACTAAGCTTGTAATTAGATAAAATTTACATATTGTTATTTTAATGTGTTATTATTTTATTTTGTTACAATATATAATTTAAAACATAAGTAGTATTATGTTATGCTGCTTTTGGTATGTGCTTGATTATACCAACTGGTTAACCGCCACTAAATTCTGATTTATACCCAATTACCCCTTTACAAAATGTACAATAATTGTCTCTCGTAGCGGTCAACTTGTTATATTATTTTTGTTTATGCAAGTGAATTTTTTTTATGTAAAATTGAGATATTTTTTCCTAATTTACACATATCTATAATGTGTTCAATTCATACTAACTTAATATTAACCATTTTTTTGTTGTACATTTAGATATTTGGAATCAAAGCCATGAAAAGTTGTATAACTGCCCAAACAAGAACTGTAACCGAAATTACAAAACTAAGCCTGGTCTATACAACCACTTAAAATATGAATGTAATATACCACCAAAATACCATTGCAATATCTGTAACAAAAAGTTTAAACAACCTGGTAACTTTAAAATCCATATGAAATCACTTCATCTCGTCACATTGATTACAATTTAAACAGTTTTATATTAAAATGTGTATAATTATTTTTAGAACATTCATTATTACCATTTACCAAAATATAAAATACTTAATATCTATATATAATAATATTATATACTACTCTATATTTGTATTTGTATAGATGAAAATTATGTTTAGTCATTATTTGATATCAATGTAAATTTTAATTTATGCATAATACCTACCTAATGTAATACAATATATACTTACTTAAATATATAAATATGTTTTCAATATTTAAATATAGTATTGTATTTAAATTATACAATTATATAAGATATTAATTATAAACATGTAATAATACTATTTATTCATACTTTTCTGCTTAATAACATTAATCTCGCTGCTATTTTAGAAATATCTTTCTGACTTAGTCAGTTGTTGAACTTTATTTTACTGTTGTATTAATATTTAGTTTTATTTAAATCATTCAAATATATAAAATGTATTCTGTTTAATTTGGGTATTGAATTTTTTTTACTATAGGTAGACAATTTTCTAGAAAAATAATAATAACTACATTGGTTTAAAATGTTTAAAATTTATGTATCGCAATTTGTGTTTAGCTATGTTGAGTAATAATTAAATTACTTTATACTTATAAATTTAGTTAGTAGTTTAAAAATATGCTTTTAAACTATTTTTCTTCATTTTGGCACTTTATTAAACTATAACAGTGCATGGTTTATTTATAAATTTCACAACATTATACCATTTGACTGATGTATTTTTATTATTTTTGCAGTGAAGCCATTATTATTTAATCCAAAATCTGGGAGAATGAACAAATATCCTGGGCCATCTGAAGATGGTCTATTCTATTGTACAAACCGATGTGGTAAAAAGTATAAATCTAAACAAGCTATCAGCGTGCATATGAGATATGAATGTGGTGTAAAACCAAAGTTTTACTGTCAAGAATGTAATAAATATTTTAAACAACCCGTCAGCTTCAAGGCACATAAAATGAATGTCCACAAGTATGTAGTGGAATATACAGAATTTAAAATGTCCTTGTAGTACCTTGCCTCATATAATTTACATTTTTTTTTTTTAAATAAAGTTATTAATTTATTTAAGTATTAAGATAAGTAGGAATTTAAAGAACTGTTAAATTTTAAATTTACAATAATATTATTGTGATTAACATTTTTTCATTTAACCAATAAACTTTTTTCAAAGAACTATTTTGTAGGATCTGTGTACAAAACTGAACTATGTCTAAAATTCTAGATGTTTCAAATCTGGATTGTGGATGTTGGTGTGAGTTTTTAAGAAATTTTGTATAGGGCAATATGAAGAAAATTTTATTGAAAATGATTGTCTTGCAATTAAAAAAATGTTCAAATAATATATATATAGTATACAAAATTCATATATCATATATAGGCACTAGATTTTTTTTTTTTAAATCAATTTTAGATTTAAAGTAAAACGAGGGATCTAGTGGCTATATGTACATGTATTATTACATACATTGTTAGGTACATATACAATTATAGTTTTTTTTCTGAGCTACTTTCCGATCAGAATGAAGTAGTAATTTTGGAATGTAAAAAAAAATTTTTGATAATAAATCTTTGGTGGTTTGAAGAGGTCTTTTTTCCAGTCGTTTCTTGAAGTGTAAATAAAAAGTACCTACTATAATGGAATATATAATCAAAAATTGCATTATGTATTTTGTGTACTATGTACATTTTTCAATTTCAAAATAATAATTTTTCCTAAAATGTCTTTGATAATATCTATACAAAATCTGAAGGAAAAGTTCTATATTTACAATATAAATCAATATATTAAAAAAAAAAATTGACAGATTTTGTCCTTTTACCAATGTTTTAACTGCTCTCAAAGCGTTTAATCTATCGAGGCAGTATAGATAGTAGGTACTGTCTCAGATATGCATAGTTGCAGCTGTTAGCCTAGTCAAATTAGCATTTAGGTACAGAAAAATTAGAGACAAGCTAAATTTTTGCATACATCTTAACATATAAAAATCTTTGATATTTGTTTGTTACCTCGCCACTATTTACTCGACGTGGTGTTTCACAGTGAATTGTGGGAGGGGGGGTATTTTATAAATAAACTGTTTGAGTTTTATATTACAAAATTTGATATATTATATAATTGTTTAAGTCAAAAATATTCCTCGATTTGCTGTAAAACACCACGTTTATATATATATATATATATATATATAATAAACAAGTAATAAATCTATTTTTGGTCGTACAATAAATAATTCGAATTAAAATTGTAGAGGAGTGATTTTTCTACAAGAAAAATGAAAAATGTATCTCGTTGTACAACTTTTAATACATCATCCTTTAAAAAAATTACAATAATACAATTGCATTAATTTATCCAGTAAAATAGTGAGAGCCGTGTAAAAAATAATATACGGAAAGACTAGGTAACGAGCAAGAAGTTATCAATGCTTTACCTCTCTGCTAAATTTTGAACGGTTTAAACACCTTAAACTTTAAGTCGGGTTTAAAAATAAAAATCTCATTAAATTTTATACTTGCGACAAAAAGTTTCAATTAAAAATTATTTATTGTTTAATTATCTTTAAATATTATTATATATTTTTGTCTAGATATAAATGTTAAGCTTGAAAAAAGCCCCTCATTACCCTTAATATAAAAAAATTGAGTATGTTCTATATTATGTACATGTTCTGTGTTGGATATGCATCAATAGACTCTTTTTAAATTATTTTTGAGTAGTTAAATAGTAGTGTATTACAGATTTGCACACTAAAATTGTATGAAAAGATCATTTATATTATATATTATAATATTATGAATTATAATATATTATGTTATTATATTTCTCTTAAAGGCTAACATATTATAATCTATACCTATGCCGCAAAAAACATTTACTTGTACACAATATAAATATGAATTTCTTTGTAAAATTTTAGTGTATGTATTTATAATACACTACTACTACTAAAGATTATCTTAACTACCGAGTTTATACGTAATCTATCACAGTCAACTTTTGAATATTGCTGTGCCATCCATCGTGTGTTTAATACAACTAAAGTCTAAAATTAAAATGTTTGTATATTGTTATAGTCTTATAAACATCATATTAAACCATAAAAAATTATAAAAAAAAAACTGTTCAAGAGAAGAGGTAAACAGGAAAAAAAGCCAGGAACAAGTCAGCTGTTCTTTCGGATTTTGTCTTTATGCTTCCGAATTGTTAAATTATGCATATCTACAAGTAATTAATTGCATCAAGGCAGTATCAAGGGACCAAGATACGGCAGTGCACTTCTTATTAAGATTGTATTAATTTTGGTCTTAGTTGTATATCTGTATACTGTGTATATATAATTATGTATACAATGTATATGTATTTAAATATTTTTCAAATGTAAGATTGAATCATTTTTCTTAAAATGTCCATGATATTGCCTATATACGCTGACATCCACAGTACAGATTTGTAGTGTTCAGTTTCGATAAATTAAAAATCTAGATTTGTAACATCCACAGTATTACAGTTCAGGTTTTTAGATGTTTTCATATTAAAAATCTTTAAAAAAAATTAAATTAAATTAAATACACATACCTAATTATATAAACTAAACATTAAGAGTTTTATCAATTTAGTCTATTTAAGTAGGGGTTTTATTTATTTTTGAATATCTACCTCAACTCTCCCTTTTTATTTTATAAGAACTTGAAAATATTACAGATTTATCAGTACCATTTAGTTTATTATTATTTTTTATGAATTTTGTAAAATCACATGTATTTAATATTTTTACACCTACATAATAATATATTGTAAATAATTTGTTTGAATTTTGAACTAATTCTGTATTCCATAAGAATAATTTTGTGCCATTTATAGTTTATTGCAATAAATTTAATATTTTACCTACCGATTACTTTTACATAGATTATAATATAATTATATTATATTAAATGTTTATAAACTGATGAACACGTTTGTAGTTACAAAAGTTATACACGTGTTTTAAACACATGTGTTATGTTTCAAGTAAATATTTAAATATTTAGTACAAAATTTAACCATAGGCATTATGAATGAGATTATATTATTTTGTGTGAGAATCTACACTCCCATGATGTTTAAAATATTGATACAGCATACCATTCAGTATTTTTAAATAACTACTAAAATGTATTTTACTGCTAACTAAACTTTAAATAAAACAACTAACTACTTTAATTTTATTTGTGTGTTACTATTTGAATTTACAACAGTATTGAATTTCAGCTATTAGTTTGACATTGACATATGTTGTTTATTTATTTTAGTTTTGTTTTTGAATAAGATAAGTACTTACTAAAAAAAATGTTATATACCCAGGCAATCTCTTTATTGATAATTTATTTTGAAAATACAATTTTTCACTGATCAGTTAGTTTAGATTAGAAGTAACCGAAGTATTTGAAACATTTTAATACTGTGAACATACAATAAAGTTTACAACAAACTTCTTTGGAACAAAATGTTTTGGTTATTTTGTTGTCGGAAATTATAATCTTGTGCTATATGTAATTTAAATTTACATTACATACAAATGAATGCGTCAAAATTACATTTGTTTTTAAGTTTAAAATTTGATAAATGCGTAGCAAATTGTCCTCTTCTCGCAATCATTTTTTTATGTAGTGATTTATAATTGTTATGGCATACATATGAGTAGAATACAGGTTCAATTCTATTCTTTTTTAAAGGTGTATAATGTTATTATAATTTATAAATTATTATAAGTTAGCAATGCATTTAGTTATTATATAATTGTATATTTATTTTTATACTATTAATAAATACTTTTCAGTCAGCTATATTGATGAATTATCTCGAAAATAACGAAAAATTATATCAATTGTCCATAGTGTACCTATTTAACAACAATTCACAATGAAGAAATTTTAAACAAACTTCTTATTCTTTGTTTATTTGTAAGTATTCAGTTAATTTTAGTAGTAAAAATTTAATTTATGTAGTTTCATTTGTTAAGAAATTGGAAAACTCAATTATTTTATAATCAAAATTCGATATAATTTTTAATATATTATCTACAATTTTAAGACCATTTTGTTTTGATAATAAATATATAATTTAATTTATTTTTACTTTATTTAATTGTGTTTTGCACACATATTTCTATGTTCATATTTTCGCTCTTATACCTACTTACATTATATTAAGTTCTATGGTTAGTGGATAAAATAAATAAATAAATTATAATAAAAATAAATATATATATTATATTATAAAAATAATATATATGTATATATATCTAAGTAAAATTAATATACAAAAAAAGAATATGTGCTGAGAGTATTCAAAAAAAGATTATAAGTAACAACAACTAGTTTCGACCATATGTCATCAGGTTACTAATGAATGATAAAAAACAAAAAAGGCTTAGAAAATTAATGAACATAATACATAAAATATATTAATAATTTGTTATTAGTATATTCTTTGTACCTACCTTTTATGTTTATTAATCATTTTAATATTAGGTATATTGTATTCCTTTTTTGTTGTTTTTTTTTTATTACTTTTTTGTAACCTGATGATATCTTACGGCCAAAACTAGTTGTTACTTATAATACTTTCAGCTCATATTCTTTTTATATACAGTCATTTTATATATATTAATTCAACGTATATATATATATATATTATTATTTTTATAATACATATTTATTTTTATAATAGTAGGTATTAAATTTTTGAATTAATTAAGTTTTTAATTTTATTTTAAATATATTTAATACCTAAATTATAATAATTATTATATTTTATGATAAAATTTTAAAATGTTGGATGACATTTTTTAAATCTACAATTTAAGCATATAGATATAACACATTTTACTTGTATTTAATAATAATATTTTAGATTTTGAGCAGAGCGTGGGATTTCTTGGTTTTACAATAATGTTAATATTTTAAATTTTATAAACTTATATATACATATGTGTGTGTGTGTGTGTGTGTGTGTGTATAGTTTGGTCAGATAGTATTACTATTACTATAACCAATAGTTACACGTACACCCACTTTTCAGATAATATTTTTTCAACTTCCAATAAATGCATTTGGAAAAATTAAAACAAGAAAACACGGATTATTTCTTTTTGATTCCAAAAATAACAATTCTAAAAACTTTCACAGAGTATGTATTCTACTATTATATCAATATACATCCTGCATTTAAAAAAAAAAAGTATGAATTACTGCTCAGAATCATTTTGTTGAAAGAAATGTATTTACCATTACTTAATATTCAATACATCAACAACCAGTATACCAATATCCAATGAGCAAAGTACTTCCACCCACCATTGACAGAAATTTTTATTAAATAGTTCTCAAATTCTGTATAATATACATAATTTTATTCTCATCATTAAAAACACCAAAACCGCAATATAATTTGTATGTATCAAATTGAAATTTTTTTTTATAGTAAAGTTTTTTTTTAATTTGCATGGAGTTTTATTTTGTAATTATTTGAATTTGTCAAATTAAAATATATTTATATGCCACTAACCTATTGCATAATTTTTTACAGATTTTTTATTCCAATTACCACGATATCCATGTGAAAAATGTGGTAATTCGTATAAATATAAAGCAAATCTTCGTAGACACGAAATATATGAATGTGGTGTTGACAAAATGTTTATTTGTAAAGTTTGTGAACGTAGGTTTCACCAAAAATCTAATTTAAATAGACACTATTACTTGTTACACAGTTCATTAATTTTAAATGAAGTAGAATAATTTAATTGTATACTTTCTAATAATATAAATGACATTCTTAAATATTTACATGTATATTTTATTATCTTTAAAATACTCCATATATGCATTAAACTTTAGTAGGTTTCCATCCAACAATATAATTTATTTAAATTATTAATGTAAAACAATGTTCTGGAACTTCTCTAATTTATATTTTTCAATTCAACAAAGTAATTAATTAAATTTGTTAAATTTCTGTTTTAACAATGTTTCAGTGTTTTTTTTTTTTTTTTTGCAGTGTGTAATAATATTAAGTAATGTCAGTTTGTTGCTAATAATTTGTTTTGTTCCTTTTGTACATAATTTTTTAAATTTATTAGTAACATACTATTTGTAACTAATTATATAGTGTATTTTCTTATTAATTTAATGTGTCATTAAATATTAATATTACCATTTAATAATATGTAATTTATTTATTTCAAATTCCTTTAAAATAAAATAGTATGTAATAAATACAATTTATTATTATAACCTGTTGTGATTGAATAATTTCCCTAGCATAGTATATTGTTTAAATATTTACAGTTCCATGACAATTTTGTTTACATAAATTGTGACGTTCGTTTAATAATGAATTTTTAATTACATGCATACTAAAAAATTTCTTGAATTGATTCTCATTTGATCAAAACAAAATATTAATGTACCTACCTAATAAATATTATGTACCTATTTATTATTTTGAATATTTATACAGTGCATGTTATTTTTAAGTTTTATTTTGGAATAAGGAATTACTTAATAATTTAATGTTTGAAAATATTTTCTTTCATTTCAGTTCAAAAATGGTTAGGATATTTGGATGAACTATCTAAACATGACCCAGTCAAATGCCCTAACAATTGTCAACGAAAATTTGGTGGATCGAATAGGAAGTACCATTTAAAAAATCATCTTCTCAAAGAATGTGGAGTAAAAATTAAATGTCCAATGTGTTCTAAACAGTTTGGACATGTTAAAAGCCTTCGTTATCACATGGGAGTGGCACATGAAACAATTTTTTAGTTTTAAACATTACGAAAAAAGTATAAAAATATTTTAGATTTTAAGCAGAGCAAAGGAGCTATTAGTTTTATAATGATGTTCAGTTTTTATTTTCTGGAAACAACCTGAAACAGAAGACTTGGTCCAATAATTACTCACATACTCACTTTCTAGTAGCAAATTGAACTGGGATGGTACTTTGAAGATGTCAGTTTTCAATTTTCTCAATTTTTATATAAAAATTTTTTTTTTTTCATTAATTTTAAATTAACTATATAAAAAAATTAAAATTAAAGTTGGAAAATTGTGATGTTTTGTTTATGTCCAATGTTATTTATAAAAGTATTTTGATTTTTTTTACAATATTTTTGTCACTTGATTATTATTTTTCAATATATGTAATATATATTACATATTAACTTGATACTTGATTCAGTTTACCAGGCAACAGACCAAATCAGTTGCATCCTTATATTTGGCAGCTGGACGTTGGTATACTTAGTTTCATTATTACCAACGTTCAGTCAACATACACAAAACTGTATATTCTTAATCTGAATAAGCATAGTACCTATTTTTGTTATAATGTATAAACAATAAATATATTTGTATTATTGATAATTTTTCAGTTTTCTTTATAATCTTTAAAATTACTGATAAAACACTTAATTAATAAAAGTTCATTCTATATTAAAAAGTTTCTTTGTATATTTTATTATTCAGTAGTTGAAGTAATTATAATTCTTTAGATAGACTGAGTATCTAAATGTGAATATTTTCTACATTTATCATAAACAGTATTTATGGATGGAATTTTTTGTATTATTTGATTTATTATGTATCTTATTGTTTATTTTTTAAACGCATGGTTTAAATTTTTTACATTTTTAACTGAATTATATTCTTAATATTAAAGTTATATTTATATGGTATGTTTAGAATATATACCAGAGTCCAGATGGTTATGCCCTAAAAATTGTGGAAGAAGTTACAAGGATACAAAACAACTCAATAGACATATGTCTGAGTGTGGTGTTCCACCTAGATTTAAGTGTGTTAAATGTTTTAAGGCTTTTAAACGAAATGGTCATCTAAAGCAACATCTTATGTCTTGTTCCGATTCTCCACCTGCGTACAGTTGCAACATTTGTTGGAAAAATTTCAACTACAAATCCAATTGGAAAACACATATGTCTTTTAAACATAACATAATTATGTCCTAAAATATGTTTTGCCTGTAATTTGTAAAATAGTAATTAGTTTTTAAATTATTTATGTACAAAATATACGATACGTTTTATTTGTATCCAATATCATAAAAGTTAAAAATCAGTATAATTCTTGCGAATATAATATTATGTACCTATTAATGCATATTATAGTTTTTATTATTATCCGGTACCATTGAATCTCTCAAAGTTTTAAAAAATATGGTTATTTTTTATGGTACAAAAGTATGTTTGATAGATATTAAATTGAACAAGCACTAAACTATTTCCTACAAAATATTATTAATAAATAATTCATATCATTAAAAAAATATCCAGAATAATAAGTAAAAGTTAAATTGTGTTTTCGTATTTATTTTTTTATGATTTCTGCTGTAATTTAAATTAAGAAATAATTTTATAAAATTTTTGTGATAAGCACAAATTTATTTAAAATCAAAACACTAATACAAATTTTTTAAATTTCTGTTCAGCAGTACTACAAAAGTATTTTCCAAGGCGCTGTCAGTTTAACATAGACAAAAAAATTTCACTGCTCCCCCCCCCCTTAAATACCTAGTAAATACTTAATATAATACCTAGTTAACTATATAGGTAAATTAAAAATATATATTTATTTATTTTATGTTTGTACTGTTTTTTAATTATTATTAATACATTGCTGAAAATTGTGATTTAAATTAAATTGTATTTATTTAAAATGGTTTAAAATTACATGTGATCAAAATAAGTTAAGTATGTATAAAATATGAAAATTGAATAGGCATTATACTTATGCATAATAAATAACAATTTGTAGTTATTTATTTATTTTTTAGGTAACCCATGAAAGAAATATATATTTAAATTAATATGAAAGAGATTATTAAAGAGACTAAAAGTGCGTTTTTTTTTCAGAAATATTGGATAGATAATTTTTTAAATACGGGTTTGTATTATCATTTTGTGAGAATTTAACAATCATTAGTGTGAATGCCATATGGCTTCCACCATATTTCCACATGGGTGCATGGGCTCAAGTTAACAAAATTAAATAGATTAAATATTTAATTCATTCAATTATTAAGACCTAAAATTTAAAATACCTACATTGAATGTTTCATTTTTAATTCTGAAAATATATCTAAATTCTATTAGAATGTATTTTAAAAAAAAATATTTAATTATGTAGGTAATCTAGTTCTTGATTTCCTAAAAAAATCCTCTTTTTCTATTTTATTTTTGTTGCATAAATATATTAAAATTACTTTTCCAGCATATTCTAGAAGAGAACTTATAGAATTTTAATATATTTTCAAAATAAAAATATGCTATATATCTGCACAATTTTGTCAGGTTTATATTGGCTTAAATCAATAATACACCATAACCAATTCTCTTCTACTAAAAACCATCCTAAAAGTTCCTCTATATGTATCTACAAAAACCCTTTTCAAAACTGCTCGTCCCCCCCCCTCACTCAATCCAAGACTTTGTCAAAAAGAACACCAAAACAATATTCTACAGAAACTTGCAATCCAATCATATAAGAGAATTAGACAAAACAAATGAAGAAACCCTACTACGGAAAAAACTATGGCCAGCAGACTAGATTAGTATTTAAATAAAAACCATTTCAAATAAAATATTATTCAACACATAAGAGGCTACTGCCTGACATGTGTTTATAGGCCCTTAAACTGTTCCTACAAACAAAGCAAGCAAGCCAATTCTCTTAATATTAGTAATAAATAATTTAATAATGATTTACTAACTACACTGTACTGTAAACTGAATACCAGGGGTGGAGTGGTCCACTGGGTAATCTGGACAATACTCGGAGACCTGGCCTCTTTATAGTAAAATAACCTAACCTGATTTAATGTTGATTGAAATTATTATTGGATTCGATTGAAAGTGCAATTTCAATGATTATTACTATTATTATACAAATGACCTTTTTTAAAAAAAAAAAATTAAAAAAGACCAGTGGCATTGATGGACTTTGATACAGCTCTAGCCTAAAGTATTATAAATAGCCTGAAAAAATCCTATTTACTCATTGAGAATTCTAGAACCATTCCACCCCTGCTTATTACTTATTTTAATGTTTTCTAAATGAAATATATAATTACTTACGTTCTTAGACTTGTACTGCGGTTATATAATACAACACGAAATTCCATTAAAAAACGCTTATACATTACTGAACTACAGTAGTGAGTATAGGTATACTCGTAAATATATATTTAAGATGAAATTTTATACATACTTTATTAATAAAATGCAAGTAAAATGTTTTAATTAAAAAATATTTGTTTAAATTATATTTATAAAGATTACCAATACTTGGTGCTTCTACTTTAAATATTATATATTTTGAGATTTACAATTAAACTATTAGACATATTATTTATTTAAAAATTGTTTGCTTTATTATTTATGATAAATAATTTCTATAATTTAATTATAAATGAATATATTTTTTATAATAATTTTTATTTTACATTTTAGATTTGTTCACATGTTTACAATGTGGACGTAGATACAAAACCAAAACAGGTTTCAAATTTCATGTGCGTGTAGAGTGTGGTAAACCCCCAGAATTTTGTTGTTGTATATGTCGCAAGGAATTCAAGCATAAAGGAAGTTACCAAAGACATCTCGTCAATGTCCATCGAACCATTGTAAAATTTTGAATTACTTTGTTGTTTTTTTAATATTTTTTAAATTGTTTTATTTATAAAACAAATAATAAATTTCATAACATTTTTATAGTTTTAATTTTTGTCTTAATGTAAATCTGGTGAATTGTCTGTATATAATATTAATCATTTAATATATAAGTGCTATTATATTTACCGTACACAATGCAGTTACAATAGTTATTTATTTGTTATTTCTTGTTTAGGTGATGTACATATTCAATTTCACTTAACCTAAATACAACATGCACACATGCTTATACTATTTTGTAACATTGTTGGGTACCTATTGTTTTATTATTTAAATATAATTTATTGGATTTACCTAATCATATTATCTTAGTATTATATTTCGACAACCGAAATTGTCAATTAAACATAATGAAAACTTTAACATGGAATTAATTGGTTAAATTGAGTCTCTTAATTAACCGTAATTAATGACTATATCTCATAATTTAAAACGTTAGCAGTTTACTTTTTAATTTTAATTATTATATTATTCTATCAGAGAATATAATATTAATTAGAATTTAATTGTCCTTTGGTCTACATGGTTTTTCTGAAAAAAAAATATCCTGTTATATGTTGTTTTTAGGTATTTATGGTATTTAGTTATACCATTGGTTATATCATAATAGTAAACAAATAAATAGTATATAATATAATCAATGGTTGTCCTAACATACCTAAACCGATTTATTATTTTTTTTTTGTCTTGCTTGGCTTAGGAAACATAATTGTATCAATAATCTAAATATAATAGACGTTTTTAATTAATGTTTGATTCACAGAACGCAACTTTCAATGTCCAAATTGCGAACGAGTTTACAGTTATAGTAGAGGATTGGCAAGACACGTCAAATATGAATGTGGTGTAGAATTTAAATTTCCATGCTCTTTGTGCAACAGACCATTCAAGCGCAAAGAACATCTTAATAGACATATTCATAGATGCATGCGTAAATATGATGAGAGCCTACAGGAATTTTATCAGGGGGGGACATCAAACTATTAAACCACTAAAGAGGTACATTTTTTAAATAATTTTTATGTCATTTAAATTACAAAACAATGTGACAAATGTATGTTTTTTATGTATTAGTTTAATAACTATTTCACACAAAATATGTTTACAAACTATATTATGTTCATTGTAAATAATTTTCGAAGAAAGTTTTTTAATGGTGGAAGTTATAAACAATTATTGTAAGTTAACCATTAGTTAGATTGTAATAATGATTACAATTTAGATTTTTATTGTTTTGCATAATTGTACATCTCATCTAGAATTACCCATATTATTAGATATTTTTGCTTAACAAAGGGTAGGAGATGGTTTATTGTATAATGTTTTAAATTTTTATAGAGAATAAATATTAAATTGTAATTAATACATTTACCGTTTGTTTATTCAATTATCTATGTATTAGTAATTTATATTTATCACTATCCAATACACAATAAAATGTATCTTTAAATTGTTAAACTAATGATAACTATATGTGAGCAAATCATTAGATACTATTTATTATTTTAATATATTAATAAGTAATGTTTTAAACTTAATGATTTCAAATTTCAACCCTGTTAAGTGCTATGCCACTTGTCCTCATAAATTATATGTATTTTGTTTAGTTATGTGTTTATGATTTGCCTATTGTAGTTTCAGATTGCATTGTTAATCAATAGTAAACATTTAATATTTTTCTAATCAATGCTATTAATTATTTTTTAGACTTATCTTTATCATTATGTGCGCCCAATGAATGGCGTCCTTATGTATGTGATAAACCAGGCTGTGGCCGGGGATACAAGTATAAGAGTGGACTCTTCAGGCATGTAAAATATGAATGCGGTAAAGAACCACAATTTCAGTGTATAGTCTGTCATAAGAGATTTACACAACAGCAATCACTTAAGTCACATATGATATACATTCATGGGTTTCCTGTATACAATAAACCTAAAACTGTTGAAAACAATTCAACTTAATGAAAATTTTAAGTTAAACAAACAGTATTGTACAAAATAATTCAGTATAATATGTTATAATAAGTTGATATTAATTATTTAAAAATGTACGTTTTAAAATAAAATGCTAAAATCTTGTAACTCAAATTAATTGTAATATCTATGTATAAAATATTATAACAGAAACATAAAATTTTTGTTATGTCCAACTTACAAATTGTTATTTCAAAACCGCATATGAATTATAATAATAATTAATATTTCTTTGTCTTTACAGTAAATTTACAAAAATCTAGTCATGAGATGTTGGTATTTAGTTGTCAATATATATTATATTATGTAACATTTTAAACTCGTAATTTATTTTTAGTTAATTTCATTTTTTATGAATACCTAACTAGCGTACCTAACTTTGTGTATTTTAATTTATATAATAAGGTATTATAAAAATGATTTTATCCCAATCAACTAGTCAATTTTACCAAATATTTCTTTACTTTTAAATTTTTATAAATTCAATAAACTTTCAAATAATTGTATCTGAGTGAAAATTGTGAGATAAACTCAATTTATATTAACATTTATTATGAAAATTAATTTAGGATCTTAAAATCATTAACCGGTACATTTTATTTTGTTCATAATATAAAATAAATGCATGTTTTATCATACATACTACCTATATTAAAAACACATTTGTTATCGTACTGATTTATTAATTTAAGAAATAACTTGTTAAAATGAATATTTTTTTACGTTCAGAAATTAAATTGAATTTATTTATGTGTTCCTATTTGTACTATTTTTATACAAAATAATTTATATCATGTAACTGGTATAATATTAAAATATTATTTTAAATGTATACAATAAAATTATGAAATTTATCAAGACTAAAATAGTATAATATAATGTTTATGATTTAGAATACTTATATATAAGTAGTATTTACTTATGTTTTAATTTAATAAAAAGATAAAACTCCATTCCGTAAAAATATTTACTTTTTATTTTGTAATTAAATATTTTGATAACAATGTGATTTAACTACAAAATATATAATATATTCTTAGATTTAATATCATTATTTTAACATGGTTATTATTAACTATTGTATACTGAAGATGATAACATTGTTATTTAAATACGTATTTACAAAATGAAAACGTAAATCTTTGTATGGAGTTGAGTTTATATTTTTATTGAACTAAAATATAATATTGGAAAATATTTCATACTAATATTGTATAAATTAATTAATAAATTCTTCCAAACATAATTTTGAACAATTTTATTATATTTTTTATAATAAAAATAAATTAAAACCTGATGGTTTTATTTATTAAATGTGAAATATTTTTTAAATGAAAACATATTGTGTGATGTTAAACACTTGTTAGGTTTAATTGTAAAATTAATAAAACTTCTCTAAAAAAAAGTTATTTTCAGTTAACTTATTATCAAAGCTATGAATTTAATGTATTTAGATAGTTTTATATATATATATTTATTACTTCGTAGTTGGAAATGAGTTGGGTAAAAATTTGTCTCATATTGCTATAATACCAAGATTGATATTACATATTTTTGAATATTTAATGGGTTGAGCATAAATCTATAAAAGTGTATATGTATTTTCTTTAAGGGGCCTTATTACTAGTAATTATCATACTGCTGTATATTTTGGAGTATTACCCGTCTATAGGTATCTAATTTATTATTCTTTCGCTGAATGGTTTTGTGCTTGTCTGAATTGTAAATGTTACATATATAAATCAATATATAATAATATATTTTGTAACTATGAAAAATGTAGGTATATTTTTCACTCAAATAGACTATTCTAATTTTGACAACGTTAATAGATTTTTTAAAACTTACTTGAGAGATCATTTGTAAAAGTACATTGCACTTTTTTAACATTACTTTTGGTTAATTAAATATTTGTAATTGAAATAAAATTATTTTTTTTTTTTACCTTAAAATTAATGAAAAAAAAAATTTAATGTACCGTGTATCTCTCGAGAAAGTCCTTATGAAAAAAGTACCTAGTTTACATATAATAAACCGTATTAATGAGCTCCCTTAAATCTTGATTACCGTACATTTTCCTGAAATACCATTTCACAAAAACCAAATTCTGAAATCCATTTTTCCGAAAACATTTTTAACAAATGGTATTATTCACGAAAATAATTTTTTATTTATTTAAAAAGAATAAAAATATTAAATTAATATTACATAACTATACCATAACAAGGACATTTATTTTTTGGATGTAGGTATATATAAGTAGATATTGAAAATAGATAAACAATAGTATCAATAGTAAAACAAGAATTAGTAGGTAGGTACACCTATATAAATTGAATATATTAATTTTACAAAAATGAACATTGTACAATGTTGTGAGCTATTGTTCTAAATAAATCTAACAATTGTCATTCTACCTGATATGTGGTGCAATTCAAAGTTATGGTTTTTATTCGGTTTTGAAAATCTACCCATTTTTTTTTTTTTTTTTTTTTGTGAACTTTTAATCTACGGCTTTGACAATATTTTAACAATAGTAATTTCGGTATCTGTGTTCTTTCTGGAACTCGGTTATTATGCAATAAAGAGATCTGGATGATGTTTTCAAATAACAAGGCAGAAGCAATTGTGTAAATCTTTTTCTAGTTTTGAGGAAAATAATGTTATTGATGGCAAATTTCTTCGAGTTGGTACTTTTAAGATTTTCCAAAATGTTTGCTTAAGCGTTAAGTAAAACTAATCTTTTATTCAGTATATGACTTTCAGTATATATACTTACAGATCTAGGCAGGATCATTGGAGATGCCTTCAATTTTTGTTTACCACCCAATGCAATATATTAAAACTAAATATAACTACCTACCAAAGAAGATTAACAAAAATGTACACACTTCAAGTTAAATATTTTAAGTTTAAATATAACTTTTTTTTATATACATTTAAATACATTTTTATATTTTAATTTAAAATTAAATTGGACATTTTAATCTTATTTTACAGCGTTGAAAAGATTTTTTTTTAATGTCAAGCTGAGCTGCTACTAATACAAAATTTTGCTTTTTCCAATTTCTAATGTGATCTTTCATGCCAAATTAACTACAGTTATACAATGTTAATTTTTTATTACACCATACTGCTAATAAATTGCAAACTGTCAATACATTTTCTGATTAATCCTTATTTATACAAATCAACCTTATTAAGTTTGAGAAGTATCTAATAAATTTGCATCATATTTTAAGTAAGCCCTTATTTTAGAAAACAATTCATGTTGCACACTGAAGCGAAACTATAATTTTTGACACCCGGGAAAAATGTCAAAAAAGCCCTATTGTATAAATTCACCCCTCCCTAGAAATTGATAAATTCACTTTCAAAACCAAAATAAACAAAAAAATAAGATTACTAATTTTCCCCAAATTCACACCAGTCGTGGTAAAATATATAGTTAGGTCGCTTGTCAAAATATTCAAATATACTTGTATACACAAAAAAATATATTTATCACTATACACATTTTTATTTTGTTCTGTACATTTGCATTTTTGTAGTGAACACTAAAATAGGGGCTGTTTTAAGTGCAGATATAATGAACATTTCTATCCAAAAGTTATTCGTTTTTCATATATCAATGTGATGCTTTTAATATATATGTAATTACCTACTAATCGCTTTTTTTATTCGACCCGTGTTGGTTTGCTTTAAAAATATATAATAATAACTTTATACCTATATCACAATATTTTATTCATTAAATGTACAATCGTACCTATATCTCTTTCAATTAATGAATACAGTTTAATTTATGTTTGTATTTCAGGTGCACAAAAGAAGACATTGCAACTAAAAAAAAATTTCCCAAAGTTTATGGAATGCCCAAACGGATGTGGTTATACTTATACCATAGTTAATAACTTTACAGAACACATGGAAAAATATTGCACTAAAAACAAATACTTTACATGTCTTTATTGCAATGCTTCATTCCATTTGAACGAGCAATTAAAAAAACATTTACTTATGATACATAAATGTTTTTAAAATATATAAATGTATTATATTGTAATATATTATATTTTTTGATAAATATCATATTTAAATATGCTTTCCATTAGTTTAATTAGTGTTATATTGTAATACTACAACATTTGTATACATTTTATATTTTTTTCTATATTATTACACAATTTACCTTAGTTATTTACAAATAAATACCATTAGGTATTTTGATTTTTTATTTAAATTTAGGGCATTTTTTAATGTTAGGTTAATGAGAATACATTTTTTTTTCCTTCGAGTATCTACCACTTTATAATTTCTACTTAATCTTTGACGAATATAAATACATGTTAAAATAAAAGAATGTCAAAAACTTAGTTAATTTATTATAATAATTGTACTTCAAAGTATTTTAAAATCACTTGTGATGTAGTGCCAAAAATACCTATAGTATTAAATTTTTTAATTTTAAATACAAATTAACTTGTTAAATTGATTGAGTAAAGTATATATATATATACATATATAGGAACTTATAATATATATTTTTAGGAATTTTGGATTTCTTACTTACAGCTATACATTATTAAGTGTATTTAAATACCTACCTAGAATATGTAGTCTCCATAATGTGGGTATATATATGGTCAATGGTCATTAGTCAAATTAATGTAATATAGTGAATGCTGATGCTTCTTAAACTGGTAAATACTTCAGAAACTAGGTAGGTACTATTATTTATACATCTGCTAATTTATAACTTTAATAGTTAGGTCGGTACAGAAGTTGATTTTATGTATATATATATTCATTAATAAATTGAGTTTCATTATTATTATTTAGTACTTATATAATATATAATATCTTGATATATTTTATTTTAGATGACCATAGATATAATTAGAGTACCTACCATAAAATGAGGCGACATTGGTCAAATAAATTTTTTGTTTTATTGGATAATGAATTTTCAGCACAGCATAAGATTTTAATTTCATACTAATTACTAAATGTTTTATTAGAATTTACTATGATAACTATATTTACTGGCCACCATGTTTCATTTCAACCGTTCAAATATTATCATTCAACATTCTGTGGTTGTAGAAAATAATGTAGGTAGATATGTATTTAAAAAAAAAAAAATCAAATTTCTCAAGTTTAATTGCTGTACCTACTGTACTGTAATAATTTTCAATTGCAATAATTTTCACAATTTTGTATTTAACATATTTATAAGTACCTACCTAGTTATTATTAAAACAAAAATTAAATTTAAAAAATTAGAAATAATTAAGACGACGCTACACTTACATTTATTGTCTCTGCCCAACACATACAAAACATAGCAAAATTGGATCTTGTATTTCAAATATTATGGATAATTGATTGATTTTTGGATATTATGACCTATAATAAAACATAATCTTTTGTTAGAATTCATTTTTTAAGCAAATTATTTGATATTTTATAGCCATATAATTTACTAATAACTAGGGAACAGATTTATATGCACAAAAAACCCTCAAAATATGCATTTAAAATTTACAAATATGCAAAAACTGTTTAAAAAGTTAAAAATATGCAAAATAAAATTGGTGTTATTTTAATAAAAATATATATTTCATTCACATTTCTTGTCGAATAAAGTCTACTTTATTAAACCCTGGAAAGTTATTACTTGTAATTTTAAAATATTTAGTATTCAAGAACAATAATTTCACACATTTTTATAGCTGGAAATAAGAACACTTTAAACTATAAGTAAAAAACAAAAATATGCTTTAAAAATGAAAATATACACTAAAAAATAACAAATATGCAAAACAAGTATAAAAAGTTAAAAATACACAAAATAAAATTGGTGTTATTTTAATAAGAATAAAATAAATCGTGCATATTTCTTATCAGATTTCAAATAGCTTATTCTAATAAATATATGCATTTACACATAAATCCGTTCCCTACTAATAACTTTAAATGACTAACATTAAAATACTAACTTTAAATTTAATTTAGGTATTGAGCAAATGCGGGGATGATTGAACATGTTTCTTCTATAGATATATACCGTTATAAAGCAAAATACACTTATCTAATTTGGATAGCAAAAGCTAACTTTAACAGAAATGACAGTGATTGGTATAATATGCCAATATTTTAAATCTTTTGTTTTGGCATATAGAAATTTGAAAGGACCTAAAGTCCCAGTAGATGATAATAATCTAGCAAACCACCTCTTTTTAGAAGTTATTGAACTGTATGAAGTAAATAATTGAAATAATATTATTTTTACTAATGTAATAAATATAATAAATGTATTGCAGTCACACAAAACAATAGTAATATTGATTTCTTAACAAAAAATATTGATGTCCGTTTTGCTAGTGACCTCGAACCAAGTTTAACATATTGAAAAATGTTATATTATATATTTATATAATATATTTATTTTTCATAGTTTTAAAATCAATAATAAGAATTACATGAAAAAAATATAAAAATTTGAAGTCGCCCCATTTCCCGATACCTACTTACCTAATGTTTAGATTACATTTCTTCTGGTCAAAAACAAATAATAGCCAAACTGCATTAAGTTTCATAAAATATTACGGGTATTATTATAATATTATGGATATGTTAAACTTCAAATATTTTATTTTTCATAATTTTTCTTTCCTTTTTTCTACAAAATAAATTTATCAAACAATTTTGTTAAAAAATATATATGTTTTTGTTTGTATAAATGTGATTAATATAAAAATATTGAAACTTTAAAATAACCCGTATTTGTAGGTACCTTAGTCCTTACAATTTTGGTTTGATTATTTTACTCAAAAAGTATAAAATTGTACCTGTTTAATTATAATTATATACATTTCTAAATTTAAACTAACTATAATAATAATACTATAGGTATATCATAAAAATGTCTATGGCTTGACAAATGTTCATGAAATTGGAATTTATACTATTCATATTCATTATTCTCATATAATGGCATGTACATTTTTATATTTTTCATATTATAGCTTCTATAATGTCTACTAACCCATATAATATATATATATATATATATGTATAAATAAATAAATTAATAACCATAAAATTATTTTAAATTTTACAGGAGAGCTTTTGAATCGAAGTGTGTGTCCAAATTTGTGTGGTCGAAGTTTTAAGTATCCGATGGATATGAAGTACCACTGGCGCAACGAATGTGGTGTCAAATTTCCTTGCAACCTTTGTAATAAAAAATATAGTCAAAAATCACATCTCAAACGGCATTTAGCATTAGTTCACGGAGTATTACCAGATTCCGTTAAAACCAAATATCCTTGGGTAACAATGGGTCTGTAAATATCTATATTCAGTGCCGGATCTAGAGAATTTGTCGCCCGGGGTAAAAAATAATTCTAGCGCCCCTTTTTAAATTTTAATAAGCAAAAAGAAAAAAAAGAAAAGGTTGTCCCAAAGTGATCAATGGGACTCCACATCCAAAAGCGGGACGAGAAAAATTTTAATATTTTTATACATTTTGCGCCCAGTGATAATGGCGCCCCTCCCCCCTAGATCTAGATCGGGCACTGCCTATATATTCATAGGTAATCGGTTTAGTAATAAATAAAAATATAGTATTATAGATGTAATCACATTTTACTTTTAATACATTTAGGATGATAATGGGTTGATCATATTTTTATAATTGGGTATATTTCCAGCAGCATTAAGTTATGTACGCCTGTATAATATTATGTATACTGACCCTTATATTTCCTTAAACTCAACATCTCTATTTCTATACGATCATATATATTTTTAAGCCTCGGGAAGTTAATAATTTTTATATTCCAATATTTTAATTTGTATGCGCCAAATAATGTTTTTTTTTCTATTATTGATATGTTGTTTAAAAGCAAAAATGGATACTTGCTTGAACAAAATATTTACATAGGTAAAAACATTTGTTTCGTTATTTTTTACGAGCTATTTATTTATATAAATTTCGAATTTTTAAAACACTAGTTTAACTGCCTCTAGAAAATAAACTTTTTTTAAGATATACCATTGTTTTTTCAATAGGACGTTGGGACCTGATAGATTTGTTTTTTTTTTTTTAATGTTTTGTAGTAAAATATTTATTTTAATTAATTATTATGTTAACTACAACTTCCTAAAGTTTTTCCCAAAATAAGTTAATCAGGGTTTGGCTCGTAAGTCTTTGCTTATTTTTCTTAGTAATAGATGAAATACCTAACTAAGGTTATTCAGGGTGTAGTACTATGGTGCATGCTATTTACAGATGATAGGTATGTGCTGGTAGAAAAAAGTCCTGATGAAGAAAACGGTAGACTAAATTAGTGGAGGGGAACTCTCGAAGGGAAAATATTAAAGATAAGTAGAGGTAAACAGACTATATAAAGTATAATTTTAGAGAAAGGGAACACGGTTAGGTTTAGTTAGCAATAAAAGAATGGCAAATAATATAGTTCAGTAGTGATGTAGTAGGTGAGATTGGGATGTTCAAATATGTAGGATCCCCGTACTACAGAAGGATCGTGTTTGGAGGAAGATATGAAATATAGGATTAAGTGAAGAGAAGCGTCAGGTATTTTATGTGACAAAAGGATCTCAATTTAGTTAAAAGTTAAATTTTATAAGATAGTGGTGGCTTGCAATGATGTATAAATCAAAATGTTGGACATTAGATAGGAAGATAGAATAAAAGATGAATGCAACAGTTATGAGAATGTTAAAGTAGATAAGTGGAGTGCCTAGAAAAGACAAAAAAAGAAATTAGTACCTATATTAAGAGTTAGTTAAGAGGAGTGGCTTCAATAGTAGACAATATGAGAGAGAATAGATTAAGATGGCTCGGGTGTGTTTTAAGGAAAGAAAAGACAAAGGCAGTAAGATTAGTAAGATACTATGTATCTGTAAGTTAAAGGAAAGAGGGGAAAGGAAGACGAAAAATAGGTGGGCTGTAAAAGAGAGCAATATAATAGGTGGGCAGGTGTGAGTGAGGAGACTCAGAAAATCGAGTTAACTGGACGAACCCAAATAGTTGGTGAGGGATGGTAAAGGAGAAGAAAATTTACACTAATGAGCTATATTTTTATATAAATTATATATAAAGAGGTTATAAACCATAAAAATATTTTTCAATTTTATATAATATCTGATGTATATAATATAGGAAATATTACCTGCCCTACTTAAATTGAGAATTGTAGCGTTAAATTTAGAGTTAAAACATTCATTACCAAAATTAAACAATCTCTTAACATGAAACCATACTACAAATATTTTGAATTTCAAATTGATCACAACTATTATCAAGAAAAAGTATTATTAACACAAAAATGTTTACAAATATTGCTCATTTATATTTTTTATTAAATTTTTTTGCCTGTAAATTTTGCAAGAAATCTTAATGCCGGCGGTTGAATTCGAACCTTCGATCATCATTTGCTTAACAATTTTTGTACTCACGCTTCACCGAACTAGTTACGCTCCAGTGATACGTAGTTGGAATGTAGGTGTGTGAATTCTCGAGTAATGGTATATGATTACAGACACGACAAAGGAAGGGACAGTTTTTGAATAGCCGTAGCGCATTTAATAACAGCCAGAACGGACTGGGCTCGGACCGGTTGAAAAATATGTTGACATTAAGTTATATTATACATACTTTTTTACTTTTTTGGGTAGTTCAAGACCGAATTTTGTATTGCTCATAACTTAGGGAGAAGTAGGCATAGCGCTTCGAGGATTTGGATATCCCCTATTTACTTAAAGCTTTTATCCATGGGTGCCCGTTGGAGGGACATAGGCCCTCTGGAGAAAACCCAAAAAAATGACCAAATGTCTATAACCTTGTTTATGATAAAACTATGCTAAGTGAATTTGATAAACTAATATCATGTAGGTACCGATATACACCTACAGATTTATCCTGCCTTTTTTTAAAAGACCATTCTTGTTTCATAATATTTTTACGCTTAATACTATGTTTCATTTAAAAACTGCTCTCTATAATAACGGGCTTTTATCTTCAGATTTTGTAGTAATATCTAGAGAACATTTTTTGCGATACCTACATACTAAAATACCTATATCAAAACGAAAACTATTATCAATAATACCTATCAAATATTGTAATAAAATATTGATATTTACTTATACCAATAAAAAATATCAAAAGGGAAAAAACCTACCTATTTTTTTGGTTAATTATGACTCATATAATATATGAGGACACTTGTTGAATCGTGATATTACATGCACCATAGTAAGACGAAAAAAAATTCTAAATTTGATTCCATACCGGAACTTTTTATCGATATATGTATACCGTGGACCGTGGTATCGATACCCACTTAAAATACGTGTACCCGAAAGAAAAATATCGAAAGTAACGCAAGTAGCGTCTGACAAATCCACTCCATCATATATTTACTAGGAAGCGAAACATAGACGCTCCTATTAATCTCAACGGAAAATCGTATCATGCTTTCTTATTGGCACAGAACTTGGTCTTACATTTTTAGATGCTGCTGGTTTCTTAATTTGTAATATTATGAATTATGATTATTCTACTTTTATAAGACTTGTATTTTTGTATCGTTAATAATTATTGTTGAGTTGTATTCATTTAAATAGTGTAAAATGTATAATTTTATGTTAATTCAAAATTGTATTATTTATTTAATGGATGAAATATGATTAATGACTGACAGAGCAGAATAAATGGTATGATAGAAAAAAGTTTACAAAACGACAATTATATTTGAAGTAGCCAGTAGGTACCTACACAGGTACCTACCAGCTATTCAGCTATTTGTGAAAGTTGGTACATTTTAACGAAGCATAATGACGAGTAATGATAAATAAGATAAGAACTTTTTATAGAAGAAAATAGTCCGCACTTTTTAAAATAAATGAACAAAAAGTAATAGAATTGAAAATAATATAGGTATTGAATAGAATCTAAACAATGATTTAATTACCTACTTAGTAAAAATTAATAATTTATATTTTGTACTTTATGTAATGACCTATGTATTAAGTAATAATTATTAATCGCCAGTAAAATATGTATGTTGTTCATGTACCTATAGGTACAAATCATAGAGTACAAAATATATACAATAGACTTGGCAATTTTTTTTATTTTTAATATTCATGATTCACTCTTAGTTTACATTCCAATAATATTAATGGTAACTGGTAAGTCAATTAATGCATTTAAATTTGATTACTACGTAGGTAGGTACATATATATTAAGTAGTAGGTAAATTAAATTGAATTACTTTATTATGACATTAAAGTTTTTGCAATAAATATAGTAAAATGTAATATAGTTTTTCAGTTTTTCAAAGTAGGTAATTATGTAGTTAAAGATATAACTTTGGAAAGAAACTGGCTTAAAATATAACTTTTTTCATTTGGGGGGGGGGAGTAACAGTAACTATATTAATTAAGATCAAAGGTATAAGTTTTTAAACATAAATTTAGACACACTATATCCCTGTTGTGTCCGTTCATTTGTAGTTTTATAATTTTAGATTCTTGTTTAAAATACGTTTAGAAACCGAGAATTTAGAATGCTCGGAGAATGGGCTTCCCTAATT
Source organism: Pemphigus obesinymphae (assembly GCA_025469235.1). Lineage (NCBI taxonomy): Eukaryota > Metazoa > Arthropoda > Insecta > Hemiptera > Aphididae > Pemphigus > Pemphigus obesinymphae. The sequence goes on from JAIPRL010000212.1 coordinate 120,578, forward strand.
TGTTTTTTATACCATATCGATTAATATTGGCAAAAGTAATTTAAAATGTTATGAATCATAAGCGTCTTTGCACCTCAAATCATAACCCAATGGTACCAGAAATACTTTACATAAAATTGAGTAAAACCCGTATGCGACGTTGTCATATTTGTCTGTTATAATATGGTGTACGATACGCACATAGGTATTAAATACTTTTTCGACCAACAACCAATATAAAAATTCACAATTCTATCAAACTTGATTAAAAAACGTATCAGAAATAAATATTATTAAACAATATAAAAAAAAAAAAAAAAAATCAGTGAGTTAGGTATGGTTAGTACTTGACATTGGTGGTGGATATATGGATTTCAAAACAAAGATAAATCATTTCTTTCGATAAAACGATTTAAGTATATAGTGGTGTGGTGGAAATACTTCGCTCGCCGAACAGAATACTGGTTTTCCAAAGGTATATAAAAAAAAATTTCAATTTTACAGTAAAACCATTTTTGGGGTATTTTTACAGGTGACATGATGTCAGTTTGATTGGTTCTATCGGAAAAAAGAATGACGGTAGAACACGAATAATAATTTTCTTCGGCCGTATTGTATAGAAATTCGATTTCTCAATTATGATTACAGCCCAAGAAAGTCTTGTAAACGGGTTTGTTATCAAATATCGTGATTATACAATGACAATTATTATAATGGTACTGACATAGAATTATATTTTTAAATAATATTACTTTTAAATTGTTAGAATTTTATTTTTCGAAAATTGGCTGTACAGAACTCCTTAAAAATGTAATGTCAAATGTGTGCTCTTTGTTGGCTAATTTAAAGGGGTTAATGTAAGTATACGAAATTTTCAAATAATACGAAAATGTCATGTGTGTAAATTATATACTATGTGTAAATGTGCCCGTATGTAAATTAACATTAGTGTATGTAAATCTCACTACCTAACCGTAATCCGTATAATAACATTACCAGCATTATGCTCGCGGATAACTATGCGCAGGCACACGTGCAGTGTAATTAACGATCATCGACGTTTCATGGATTTCTACTAAATTTTACTCAAAAGTGTCCATACATATTTTACTATTAATAATTTATTATTATTTATATTTATCAACATTAAGCCGCCTTAAGGTAAGGTATTATAATAATATGTCCTGGATTAGCCCGGACACTACCGGCGGTTTTGAGCCTTTTTCGAAAAAGCCTTTCGGAACGGTTAATTGTCCTGGAATCTACTAAATAACTTCGATATTTAATATATTAACATTTTTAAATTTTCACTATAGAAAACGTGTTTGAAAATTATATAATTGATAGAAGAATTACATATCTATTTTCACGTAGCCATGGATATTATACACACTTACTCCAAAATATGCAGTTATTATTTGGAATTATATAAAAAACAAAAATGTTAATAAATATTAATAAATAATAATGTTATAAAATTAATTTGTAATGTTAATAAGTATCGACAAAAACATTTTTTCGAACGGTTTAAAATATCTGAACAATTGTCTAAAGAACAAAATGTCAAATGCAAAAACGTTACTTAAGATCATTGGTTATCACTTATTAACTTGTATACATTTTAATGAACTTAATATAAAAGCAAAATAGATGGATGTTGAATTTTCTTTTACTTAGCCTGATTCAAATACAGTAGTAGGACACGTGTTCTCATTGATGAATATTGAGGGTAGGAATGGACAATTTGGAAGATATCGATGACATTTGACATATTTACAATAGTTACCTAGTAATAATAACGGAATAATAATCAAACCAAGTTTTGACAACTATATCAAATTTTTGAAACTTGTTTTTTAAAAAAAGATAAAAATAAATTAAAAGTCAAAAAATTAAAAAAAGAAATCTTTAAAGGACTTTCCTGATCATTAAAAAATATTATAAATATTGAAATATTTATAATGTTGATATTGATGATTGGAAAATGAGATGACTTATCTGATTAGATCAAGTCTTCAGGTAGAAAAGTTTTCAACAGAAATAATATAACATTTTATATAAAGTAAATTAAGAAAAAATTTGTTAAGTATTTGGATGGTGGAACTTTTACTTAAAACTACAGTATAATTTATTTTTTGTCCCGGTTTTTTCAAAGTAAATTATGGTAATCCTACTTTAGGAGGACGTTTTAGTACTTGTCTCAGTTGTTATCTTTGTCTGACACACGCGGCATAATAGTAAAATTGGGTTTTGTATTTCCAATTTCTTGAATAATTGGTTGATTTTAGGATATGATGACCTATTATCATATTTGATAAAGAGAGTATACTTTAGGACATGCGTACGATTTATATTTTAAATAAATTACATTTTAAGCAAAATTGTCATTATTTAATTATCACGTTATTGATATAGCTACTTCTAAAAAACTTAAAATTAAATTTATCGAAAAAATAATTCCTACATATCATAGATTATGTTCTATTTTTAATTATGATTATAGGTCCTAAAATCAACCAATTGTTCACAAAAATACAAAACCCGTCTTTACTATGTTTCGCGTGTGTCAGACAAGATAACTGAGTCAGATCATCCTCTTAAGCGTCTGTCAAAAAAATTTAAAAATCCAAAAATAATTTATTCAAAGTAGGTACTATTCTGATCACATTTAATTATACGAACCAGAAAATAGGTGCTTACACATGTACCAATTGGATCAAGTCTTCTGATCTCTTGTTTATAGAAAACAACAATTAATAAATATAATTGTAAAACCAAAAGATCCCTCGATCCGTTTAAAATGTAAAATAAACCCATTGTTTAAAACAAATATATGTACGTATATTGTATATTGTTCTACATATAATACGTTTATCACTTGGAAAAAAATAACAAACGTATTGTCAAGCCAACAATATATAACTTTGTCGTTCATGACGCTTTTGGACTATAAATTGACAATGGTTAATTTCATTTTTGAAGCGCATATATTATATCCACATTCTTTGGGGTTTATCCTTGAATTTTTATATGAAGAGAGCTTAACGTGTATAAATGATGAAAAAAAATTGATAGCCGACAATAGTTCTCTGAGTGCCATGTGCATATATATCTTGCCAATCTGTCTCACGCTGCTCCTAATTTTTTGTGTAGCTACATCATAATTTATTAATACTTATAAAATGTATGAATTAGATATTTGATTTTCATTTATGAATATTAAACATTTATTTTTACATTATTAATTTATAAATATTATTATATTATTTTGATTATGGTAAACAGAAATAAAGAAAATCTACGAATATACCATATTATATACTCAATATTTAACATAATATATAAGATGATTTATTTTAAAATGTCCGTTTAAATTAAAAAAATATTTTAATATTCAAAAGTAAACAATTATCATTTTATTTTGATTTTATAATATCAATATTTTTGTACTTATAAGTATATTAATATCGATAGATCGTACATTTTTAAGCATGATTTAATTGTATTAAATTACCTATTTATTAAGTATATCCATATATACCTACATAATATAATGCTTTGTTCCTGATACTACCTATCTTATTGCTTATAGTGAAGGAGCGTAACTATATATTTAATATTATTCGTGTCATTTATAGGTATATAGATAATTATTATTATACACTTCAATTTTAACGTAATTATTTTTATTTTCAGATTTCAAGTACGGTTTTACAAGTTTCACCGGAGAATTGTTGAAATTCAAATGCCCCAACGAAAATTGTTATAAAAGCTACAAGTACAAACCAGACTTAAATCGGCACATAAAATCTTACTGTGGAAAAGAACCAAATTACTTATGCATATACTGTAATAAGCGATTTTTGAGAAAAGACGTGTGGAAAAATCATTTAGCATTAGTCCATAAAAGTTTTATAAATTGAGTTTACATTATCTTACATTAGAAACAGTAATTTTAATTTTATATTACATACTATATACCAAATCTGTTAAAAATAAAACATCTTCAAAATTGCAAGATAATTATTTGTATAGGACTTAGGGCCATCCCGAGGGGGAAGCGTGAGAGGTGTGTCATCTCAGAATGCAGTCGGCAAAATTAAGTTCAGTCGCCAAATAGTAGAAAAAGTGGATTCTTTTTTTTTTTTTTTTTACTTATTTTATGTTTTAAAGAGAAGTATTATACATTTTTTTTTTTATATTTTCACCCCAAAATCTTTCTTCAAGACGGCCCTGATTGGACTAATAGATATTTAAAACTTAACTAATTTAAAAACAGCATACTAAATTAGATACCTATTATACCTAAATGTTAACTAAATTAAAGTTTTGAGATATAAAAACATATATATATATATACATTATTTATCTAAGACATATTTAGTTGAATTTCCGAATACATAACTCCATCAACATTTTTTATAAGAATTTTTAAGTTATCATCAATAACTTTTCCACGTGTTATATATAAATAAATAAAATAAAATGTAACCAATAAATACATTTATCATTAAATAAAAACAAATTGTAATTAATGATATGCTTAAATAATAGGATGGGTATATAATAAACCAAAAATATACCTACCTTTAATTTTATTATGATTATTATTCTTCTTATCTACATAGTATACATAAGTTTAAATGAAGTTTACGGCTTATATGATAATAAAACACCGTAAAATAATTATCATTATTAGTTTTATATTCTGAGCGGACGCGAGGAAGCTATGGATCTTACAATTTTTTTTTTTGATTTTCAAAGTGGTTTGATTAAGCGTAATGAAAAAGTACCTTTTATACGGTGTATGTAATATGAAGAACGATCGAGTATTTTATACACGTAGGGGAAATAACAAAATAACAAATACAATTGTCATGGGAACTAATTTTTTTTTTCATTTGGCTATTTATAGGTAATTTTTATAAATAATATTAAAAATTATTATAGCAAACTTCACTGAAAATCGTTTTATTGAATGCAATGATTTTTCTCATTGCTTTCAAATGCAATGCATCCACCAAAAAAATAAAAGTATCCTATTCGATAAGCAAAGTGCTCCCTACCCGACGTGCAAAGTTCTTTCACCCTCTTCTGACCGGATTATTTTTTCATTTTAAGTATATTATATTATTAATTATACGCATATCGCATAATATGACATATGCTATATATATATATATATATATATATATATATATATATATGATTAAATGTTGTTTGAATTGTTTCAAACAACATGTCGGTGATTGTTAGGTATTTATTAATTTTTTTTTCGTGTAATTACTTATGAGAAATCCAAGACTATCTATTAAATATGTTTAGAAATATCAATACATACTAATAATGATTGTATATATTACGCTATAATTACAAAATTATTTTTATTTATGTACGATTTACATTTTTATTTTTTTTTTTTTAGTATATATTTGTTACTGTTCAATACTTTTATATTTGTGTACTATAATATGTAAAGACCGCGGTGGCCTAGTTTGTAGGCGGTGTAAAATATAAAAATAAGAAATATAATGTGTAATTAAAAGTGATTTCTAATAAACGAATGGACATATATGAGAGATATAACTATTGTAATACTATACAATATACTATACAATGGGATCCGGTACCTACGTATTGTCGAGTATATCCCGCCCTTTCATAAATATATAATTTAATCTGAAAAAACTACATTGATCGGTGCCTAGAAAATTTGAATGACAGCGCACTGTGCAGTTATATTTGATAGGAACACAGTCAGTCTTCTTTTTTGCGTTTGCCTTAATGTCTACAGTTCGCGCACTCGAGTACCTAGTTAGGTCAGTTAATTTTATTTCTGGCTACGTCCGTATGGCTAAATGCTTTTAATAGCAATATCACCAAAATCAATTCTTCGATTAGTGCATTCATTGAAAAAATTAGAAATTTCATTTGTTATTCCATTAGAGCAATGAAATATGACGTTGGAGACCTATCGTTTTTATCAACGTCTTCTCCAATCTGTGGGCCTATGAGTATATCACATCAGTACCTATAGCTATAAGTACTTATATAGTCGTGCACCCATCCATATCCATAACAATCTCTTTATCTACCTACTTTCCTCCATATCGACCATATCACCCGGCTTAATAACTTCTAACCCACTTTTCTTTGTCCCACCTCCTATCTATATCTAATTCTTTTATCTTTTTAGCTGTTGTCTATTTCATTTTCATTTGTCCTCTCAGCATTTACCCGAAACATTAGCCTATTCTCTATAGTTTTTCACCTATAGATACAGCTCCCGAACTACCTTTTATATATATATATATACATATATTGCATCAGTACACAAGCACTCAGTCCCGTAGAACACGCCACTAAAGTTTTTATATAAAAAAAGTTTATCTCTTGAATTGGATATGATACTTTTTTGTCACACTACACACCCATTTAAAATAATAATAATAACAATAATAAAAAAATAAGACTTTATTAATTTGTATGCGCCCATTTTATTGAGTCGGTGAAAAAGGCTTGAAAAACAGGCAATAGCACGTATTATATGTGAACTATATAATAAATGGTAGTTCAAACAGTCCCTCTCAATTTTTCATTTCTTCAAAGTTAAAACTTTACAGTATATTTCTATTTCTGAACATAATTATATATATATTATTTTAACAAAATAATATAGGCATCTAATATACAACATTTTATTGCTTATCCATTTTTAGGTTTATTTTTACAAATTTTTCAATATGATACTTCACATTTTATATTATGCAGTTAATAACAATATAAAATGGTGCAATATATAGGTATGATTAACATAAAAGATAATATGTATAATTCAGTGAAAATGAAAAGAAAATGTGCACAAATAAATTAATTAAATTTATTTTATAGAATCTACCAATAATGTATGTATGCAAACAAGTAAAGTAGATAGGTAAAAATAGATAAGTAGATACCATTTAACAATAAATTAAAAATTCCACTAAATTTGTTCCAATTTTTTTTTTTTTTTTTGTGCCCTATAATATTGTCCTTGAATACTTTTTTCAAGATTCTTAAGTTCACAAAATATAATTTATTTTTTCCTACATCTGTATAGTATATATATATGTATATTCCTATCTAAACTTTTTTACTAATATAAAAAAACATTTTTAATATAAAAAAAATCAATCATATTTAGCTTTTTAAAGTTTTATTATTTAGATAAATATATTACTAACTAATAGAAGTAGGTATACTGTATTATCGATTACCTACCACTCGAATCATTTACAAAATTAACCAAATAATAAAATAAAATTAACACAAATTATACTTATCTTACGATTGCATTTTACTGAGTTAAGTATCCGATATTTACTAACAAAATATAATAATGTACTGCATTTTTTGTTTTTTGTACATATTATAATAATACTTATACAATTATTTTGTTTTGTAGATATTATTCGGTGTACTTGCATTGCTATAACATAAACTATCATTTTTTTCAATTAATAATAAAAAAATCCTTATTTTACATTGTTGTATTAATATGTAATTTTTATATTGTTATTACCAGATAAACGTTGGGTATGCCCGAATGAATGCGGACGTAAATATTTGAACAAAAAGAGTCTTATTCGTCATTTGAGGTACGAATGCGGAGTGAAACGACAATTTCAGTGTTCCATGTGTTTCCAGCAGTTCAAACTTCAAAACCATTTAAAAAAACATTTGTTAAAATGTTTCACAAGACTTGTCCCAAACAATTAACCTGGAGTGTCAATAGTCTAGCAGTGACGGCAAATTTCTTTTTACTTCAATCTGAAGCACCTCCACCCAATATTGAACCAGATCCCAAGATCTATTTTTTTTTCTTTACATACCTTCATGTCCTATACCTACATTTATTATTATTATTATTATTATTATACAAATAACTAAAAACCAGATACCCACCCACTTCCTTGTTTTTAATTATGTGATTCAAATAACCGCCTCCCCCATCTTGTCAATAATAATAATTGACACGAATGATACATTTGAATTAAATTAATGTTTGTATTATTAAGTACCTAATTTTAATATTACATACGTCATAAAAAGAATGTTGCATAATTTTTATTAAAAATGAAAAAAATCTTAGACGTACTTATTGTAGTTTCTATTTATTTATTTTTATTATTATTTATCTCGAACGATGTAAATTAAACAAAAAATATATTGTTTATATTTTTAAGTTTATAAATGTTGAAGGTTGGGATAAACTATTCATTTTTAACTAAATTCCCTAATTTTTGTATCAGTTTTCTTTCTTGCTATTTCACATAACTGTATTTGGAGGTCGTCAAATTTTTTTATTGGCATTTTTCAAGTTATTTTTTTATATCGTAGTAACTATTGTATAATATGTTTATACAGCAATGTTCTAATTATCCCGCTCTATTTTAACATCAAGGCTGGAAGCAAGTAAACAGTTACCTACTTATAATAAAACAAAAAATGTTGTTTACTTATATACATTAACGTTTTACTGAACCCCGAGATGGTTGAAATAGAATCTTGATTTAATTATTTTCATATCAATAAACGCATTAAATTTACTCTAAAAATTTAATTAAATAATTAACTTAATCGCATAGACGTCGCAGCAGGCAGATAGCATTTTTTCCACGACAGGTCAAATTTCTTTGAACCTTATCAGTGACGTACGAAAAAATAAATAAAAATACCGGTCATTAGAGGATGGAAGCACTTCGCTCGAATATTATATTCAATTTATAAAATTTCATCTAATAAAATAAAATGTTGATATTTTTAAAAAGACGTGTATAACGTATTAGGTGTAGAAAACACATAGGAATAGATAAATTTATTTATCTATAAAGTCACATGATAATAAGTGAAACATATTATTTATAATGTTTATTTTTGTTACAAACAAGTGTGAGCTATACGTTATATTATTAAAACTTCTATAGCTAATGCAATAGCTAGGATTAATAAATGAGAAGATTACCTCGAGACCACTGACATTTTTAAGGGGTCCCGGTATCTTCAGGACCCTCCCTTGGCTACGTGCCTGCGTCGCAGTGATTTTTTCGGCAATAAATACAAAAAAAATCTACCATCGTCCTGCGAGAATATATAATCCTTTTTTTTATGTAAAATATTGCATACATTAATTTATAATGGATAAATTCTTACTTAACTTATTATTATTCTATAAATGAAGTTTGATATGAATACATAATCAATACAAATCTAATAATCGCATTAAAATAGTTATAATCAAATATTGTAATATGATATTTCTACTGTATTTCTCATAAAACTACACAGGGTACCACTTTAACAACAAAAAGGAATTATTTTGGTAACTTTTATATGAATGAATTGTGGTCACTAAGTAATTTTTTCAGCTTTAATAACTTCCAGCTTAATTCCAGTATTCAATTATATTGCTAATTCAATGAAAAATATATTTCGTTTAGCATTCTCATAATAATTAGCTTTCTCGAGAGTTTTCGTTTTTTTTTTTTTTTTTTTTTTTTTTTTTTTTTTTTTTATGGTGGGGGAACATTTTTAAGTACACTTTTTTATATTATTTTAATTTTCTTCGTTTAAAGATAATTTTTAATAGGTTTTGGGTATAACGCTCTAAGTCTATATATATATATGTATATGTATATGTATTATACTCGTATATACTATATATTATATAAAAATATTAAAGCAATAAATATTATTTTATATCTTGTATATAATATTATAAAATGGAAATTAATTGTTGAAATATGGCAGTACCTATATCTAATGGTATATAAGAATATACTATATTGGCAGAAGCAATGATTTTAAATATTTTTCTCAGTTCGATATTATTATTTTATTTAGATTTTCTATATAAATATAGAATACTAGTAGGTAAGTAGAAAGTCTTGAAAGTACATAATTTTTGTTAAAATGCATATTTTTTTCATAAGTAGTTTAAAATTTAAATTAAAACTTTTCCCCTAAAAATCTGATTATACGTTATACTTGTAGTTATTAATGAAATATATTTTTCCTAAATGTTTCAACGTCTTATTCATTTTTTATTTTTTAATGATAATGATAATTAAATTAAAAACGAAGGATACACATTTAAATCGTACGTGAATTATTCAATCATTATCGATAGGTACTATAGTGAGTAAGATGATATCTATAGGTATACCTGTATATATATTTATACACTTGATTTATTTAATATTTAAGTCGGTATTTGTGGATAATGAATTTAATAAATAATTTATTATTTATATGTTTAAAATTGTGTTATTATTTTTATTTTAAAATGTAAAATGTATTTATGTATTAAATGAAATTATATTTATTTGGATATGTATTGAATTTTTTTGTACCTACTTAAATTGTTTAATATTATTTTATTTATACATATATTGTCATTGTTTATTTTTTAATTTTACTGAAGTAGTACTATTCAGTAAATATATCCAATTATAATGAATAATTATTTATATTTCTTAATAAGTACCTACCGTATACCTGATACCGTATAGGTATTGGTAAGCGAACATAAATTATTAAAATTGTAGTCGGCAAAATGGAAAAAAAGTTGATTGCCTTTTTTTTTTTTCTTTGCTTATTGTAAAGGTTTTGAAGAGAAGTATTATATAATTTATTTTTACATTTTCATTCATCGAAAAATCTCGGACGGCCCTGCGAACATTAGACCCCCGTCAACTAGGATATTTGTCCCCGGTCGGCTTCAATGATAAACGATATTGTAAATTTAAGTATTTTAGACATCTATATTATACCTATATCCATTATATCTAAGTATTTATTTACTAATAGATTTTACTGACTTTACTAGTTTCCTATAACTTTAATATACCTATTATATAATTTAATAGGTAAGTACCTACTTACCTATTTTATAGGTAGGTATTACAATTTATAAAAAGTGTCTAATAATACCTAACGCTTTGTAATATCTTAAAAAGTGTTGCATTTTTCAAAATTTTAGTTATCTATATAATATATCTATTTAATATACCGCTTTACGTATATATTATACATTTATTTATCGGTAAATAATATATACAAAACACTGAGATATTTTATTACTGAATGATAATATAATATATTGTATTACTATAGTTCATAATCACGATTAAGTTATCGTGTACATTTTAAAAATATGCGATAAAACCGTTGAATATAATTTGTCATTATGTGTTTAAATTATTAATTTAATTCCTTTGCCACTGTATAGCTGCTGTGATGTCGGTCGTGAAAGACTGCGGGATGAATCCAGAATTTTTGCTTCCTTCCATTTATTTGTTTAGCCATGCATAATGTCATCAGCAGCACGTCTTTATCGTCGGATGACATTGCTGAAACCGATTTTACCCGATTTCATCTGCGCAGTGCGACGTAAGTGAAACTAGTGGCTTTTCTGTCTTAAGCCCCGTCTAAGATATAATAAAAAATGGGATAAGTGCCTACTTAAATAAATAAATCTATTTTCAACACTTTTTTCGAGGATTATTCTATCGACGTGTGACCTATACACATTATTATTTATTGTGACCTGCAACCTCGTGATTTTTGTATTTAAGAATATCGCATCAGTTAAAAACAAACCATTTTCCATGACAAAATAGATAGGTATCATCACAGATTTTTGATACGCACAACCCGCTAAAATATTTCCTCGCCGCACCCGTGTTGTAGTCCACCACTTCTTATTGGCCAATATTATCTTATTGTATTTTTGCCTGTATTTACTTGTTAATTATTTAATATTATGGTGCACGTATAATTTTAATAAATTATATTTGATATTATTTATTATGATTTAAGTTATTATAATCTATGTTTAATTGTTTGTTTACTTAATCACCATCGAAATTCAAATCCTAATGACGAAATTTTGGACCAATGAAAAGTGGTGAACTACTACGTTATAGGCCGGGTGAAGAGGAGATGCGCGCACGGGGAAAAAATGCGTCAACTGTGATAATACCTACCTATCTATTTTTCCATGCCATTTTCAATATCATTATAGCGTAATAGGAATGTTATATAGGTAAGGACGTTTAGAATATACTGACGTCCGACCGGTTGGTTTTCCTCGTTGCTTATATTTCTTCTATAGATATTTATTTATGCGTATCCATACATAATAATATATACTTCTAAACAGATATGTGTAAAACGGCTTGCGCGATTGCGGTGGTGGTTTTTCTCGCGTCTTATTATCCTGAATATGATTTTGAACAAATTCAATATTACTTCGGGAACGTGTTTCGATGACATATATAATATATATGCGTGCATGTATAGTGTATACCTTATTTAATGTAATATATAAGTAGTATATTTGTATGATGATTGATATGACTATATACGTACAAAATTGGCGATTGTAAAATTTTCTTCGTATATTTAAATATATTATTATTATATCTGTGGTACACGAAGGGCAAAAATATCGTGTTACGTTTTATTTGACGAAATCGATATTATTCAATCGATTGACGTTTGTTGTCCTTCTTGCACTTACATTATGTATACGCGGCCCAGCCACGGATGCATTGATTGATTTCGTGCGACACGAGTGGTTAAAAACGTAATAACGAACGGTTTTGCAGGTCTACTTCGCAAGAACTTGGCGTTATCGATGAGCACCGATGGGACGGGATCGGAAGGACGATTCTTCTGTTTGAATATGTGCGGCCGGAGCTACAAGAACAAACAACACATGACCAGGCACATGACCAGCGAGTGCGGTGTGCAACCCAAGTTCCGGTGTCAGTACTGCAAGAAGTCCTTCACACGGAAACAGACGTTGAAAATACACTTGGTTTCCGTGCACAATCGTTCGCCGGACGAAATACACAGAAATCCCCGTCTCTGTTTAAATTGGACCACCGGAGTTTGAACTGGGCGTATAGGCGCCGACGTGATGTGTGACGCATATATATAATATCTAATAAATAATATGTATATTAAATGTTTAATTTTCGACGACCAAGTGTTAAGCTTCTATAGGTGTGTCTAAATATATAGATTTTTTTTTTTTTTTTTTTTTTTTACCAATTTCATTACGTCAAATTTCATTGGTACGTGGAAAAACGACTAAAATGTCGCATGATTTTCATTTTAATTTTCGACCGCGACGTTTTAAATACTATATATATGGGTAGGCATATGTAATACACGTAATACGTACAATTTATTTACATTTGATATTAATTATTCATTCTGTACAATATATCATACAAAATAAGTTATTTAAAAAAAAAAAAAAAAAAACTGAAAGATGTTCAAAGTTATGAAAATATGTAAGTACCTAACCTCTTGTTAAATAGTTGCTATGTATTATTATTAATTTTTTTTTTCGGAAATACTTTCAGGGACTGCGTACAGTAAAAGTACTCTAAAAGCACTATAAAAGTATTCTAAAAGTAATCGAGTTAATCGGAATCTATTTATAATATGAGTACAGACAAAACTTTGTGAGAGTCAAAATTGAAATTTCGTAACAAATTTTCGACATAAATTACGAAATACTTTAAACTTTTTTCATATAAGTATTACATTAATTTAACATATTTAATACAAAAAATAAACTAGAACAATTTTTAATAAGTAAGAATTTAAAATTTTAACACAAGATTTATTAATTACATATTCTAAAATAGTTTGAAAATTTCGATTTCAAAACTTACTTTCTATTAGAGAGCTTATCATATAAGTTAAAATACATATGCATAAACTATTATTGAGCTCCGTTCAGAATTGTTTTTAAAATTGAAAAAGATAGTTTTTAAATTGTTTAAATAATATGGCATACCTATATACACTGGAGATGAGCGAAGCAACACATCCCATATTATGTACTTTAAAATTTTCATTTTACACGTTTATACTGGTTAGTAAGATATATTGCCATTTATAAATGTTAATTTAAATAGAAAAATTGAAAATTTAGTGAGTTTTAAAATTACAAAATAATATATAAATCAATAAAACGACGTCCGTAAAAAAAGGTAGTTTGACGCGTTAAAAAAGGTCATTTTTTTTTATTAAATTGAATAAGAATTTTTTTAAACTATAACAATTATTATTATTACCTATTATTATTATTATTATTATTTTTATTAGTATTATTATTATTATTATTATTATTATTATTATTATATCTAATAATTATATTTGTTATTAAATTCAATTATGCTTGTGAATATCGTAATTTAAATTATTCTATATTTACTAGGTATACATACAAATGCAATAATGTCTAAAATGCTCGTTTCATTGACCTTTTCGTAATATTATCTTATACCTATATATATGCAGAAAGAATTATTATCATTAATTGACACCAGGGATGACACACAGCTTATTGATTTTGATATTACTAAAAAAAACCTCGACTTATTCTAAGTCCCAAATGTTTCCTAATATTAATTGAGCGTTTACAGTGTTTTATTTCTACAATTGCACTTACAAATCACTTTGATGCAACTGGACTCATTATTGTAACCTATCCATATTATGTATAGTTGGTATTTTATAATTTATACATAGTAGTTGGAGGAAAATAAATGGTGGTTAGGTTAAATATCATAATTTTTTTTTTTGAATAAATTGCTTATTGTACCTGTTTTGTTATATTATTATATAATATATTGTACACTGCAAGGCCGTAACCGACTAGGACTAAGGGGTCCGTGTCCCTCCAAAGTGTATTCATAAATATAGGAAATTTTTTTTAGCAATAAATTTAAATCAAATATTTTAATCGCTACTATTTGTTAACATAAAAATTTCCCCCTCCCAACTCCCCACCTACCGAAAATATTTTTCAGTTACGGCCTCAACTGTAGGTACATATTTGTTGATAAATGTGTTCGTAATTTTATTTGTATTTATCATAGTTATGTGTAATTAAGTACCTAATAAGTATAAACTATGTTAAATTGTTTTAATATAAATTCTTGTTTTGTGAAGGGATTATTAATATTGAACATTTTGGTATAGCTTTAAATATAAATTGTTGCAGGTAATAAATATCCGCAATTGCGAAATCTACAAATATTGTTTTTTTTTTATCGATATTTATATCTTATACTCGTATAATATACGATTTATATACATATATTATGTACATTTTACCTATATAGAATGTGATTTTAAAATTGATTACCTATTGATTGTGATATTATCAATTTACAGAAAAAAGTAAAACGCAACTAATTCATTAACAGCATTGAAATTCCCATTTCAGATTTTATATTTTGTTTTAAGATTGGAATTTTAAAAACATGTCAATCTGAAGTTTTTACCACGAATATGTTCAATAACAATCAATTTTAATTATAAAACGTATAAAAATACCACTGCACATACACTCAAAACTACAGTGACCTAAATTATCGATCGAAAAATTTTAGATTTTTGTTATTTTACCAAATAGTTTTTATTATATTGGTTCGTTAATAGGTTAATAAGATCGGTCAATTTGTAATGTTGATAATTAAATATTTAGTCTACACACGCACACATTTTAAATATGAAAATTTGTCCAACCGAAATTTAAATATTATATTTTTGTGTTTCATAAATCAAAGATATATTTTACAGGAAAAATATGATTACCTTACCTATCTGTTCATTGTATTATCTAAAATTGTTTTCATAATAACATAATGTAATTTTTTAATCGTTTTATACCTAACCGTATATAGAAATGAATCAAAATAAATATAGTTATTTTCATTGATTAATTTTTTCATTTATTTATCCAATTTTGCATTTATGATAATATTATTGCTATATTATTTGGATGCTTATCCTAAATACTTTAACATGTTTTCTTTTGATTATGTTCAGTTATAAATTGATATTATAATGCTTTGCATTGTATAATAATACGTAAAATGTGTTGTATGTAATATTATATAATGATTGGTTTGCGATGTTGGAATAATATAATTTCATGTTAATAATATTAGTAAAATGTTATTTTATATAGATTGCATTTCTTTTATAATTAAACTATTTTTTTTTCCATACATATATTTGTATTTATATACGTTTGATTTGCTTTTAATATAATATTAATTTTATATATTTTTTGTTTTTTATTTTACTCATAGAATTCAACAGAATATGGTTATGTGATTGTGGTCGTCAGTACAAACAGCAGCGTAGTCTTTGGCGTCATTTGAAATACGAATGCGGCGTAGAAGCAAAGTACGTCTGTAAATTTTGCTCCAGGTCGTTTAAACATAAATATAACATGGCCAAACATAAATTACTGTCTTGTGTGAAAAACTACGAATCGCCATATAGACAATAGTTTTTTGTTTATGAAAATTTACTTATACGAGGTAATTACAATGGCGTAATGACAAGGTAGCATATATTATAGAGAATCTTCAACACTCATTTTTAGCTATTATATAACGTGAGCTATTTAAATGGTAGGTATGTACTTTTAACCTTACAGTTTTCAAATTAAAATGTCTATATTTCAAATTTTAAAAAAATAATATTTAAATCTTGATAATTATCATAAGATAGCCATAGCGTAATTTATTGTTATGAATAATTAAAATTTTTTTTCTTAATTTCCCTAGAATTTTTCAAAATATTTACAAATTTAGCGTGTTACTATTTTTATCGAACAGTTTAGTGTTAGGCCCGCTATATAATGTATATTTCACTAACACAGACATTTTAAAAGCATTGAAATTAATAGGTATTAAATTTTTAATTTTTTAACATGGTAAAAAAATGTATAAAAAAAATCTTGACATTTTTATTGGAATATATATATATTATTAACTATATTTTTGTACCTATATTATAACGAGAAAATACTCCAAGAATATTCATGTAATTATAACTAATTATAACATGATGATCACGTTATGGATAAAACAAGTCGTTAAAACTTATAAATACATTTTTTTAAATACTCTAAACTTATTTTTAGTTTATTATTTTTCGTTTAAAATACATTTAGTTTTTAGATTTATGTTGTTTTTTTATATTAAAATATTATCTATATGTGTTTTGAAATCATTTTTATATGAATGGCGTTGTTAGATTTCTGGGCACCCTGCTGCATATTTATTTTGTTAGGAGCATTAAAACCCTTACTTACGCCATTGCCTTTTACATATTATAGTATCTAAATGTATAGTATTTATAATGTTTTATTTTTAATATACATTTGTATTTTGTAATATAAAAAAATTATAAAATAATTGTCTATTTTATTTGTGTTTAATGCCATTTTAAATCTAAAACAATTGATTTCATTTAAATGGTATAAATTGGTTATTCTATGTATACAATTTGTCAGAAATGACCTATGTCATGAACTAAAATAAAATCCCTCCCTCGAACTGATTTAATTAGCCCACTTAAAAATATTTTTAATTCTATAAAAATAAATATATATTATAAAATGTGTGGTAGAATATTCAAAAAAGTATTATTGGTAACAACTAGTTTCGACCATAGTCCATAAGTCAAATATTTGGTAATCTAATTGCGTTTCAGCCGATATCAGTTACCTCGTGCCAAATAGACACATACATTTTTGGTTTTTTTCTCCTTCGCTTTCTCTCCCAAATATAAGGCTTATGCCATTTTCGGTGAAAAAAAAAATGGAAAAATATAAAACACATATACCTAATGTATATATTTAATATATACATTTATTTGTATTAAAAATATGTCTTGTATTGCTACTTCTGACTTCAACAACTTGAGAAAAGAACAATGACAATAATTTTACTACCTGACGAAAACAATTTTTTTTTTTTAAATTGTGGACACTTTTTGTTTTATCATATTCAGTTAGTTTTTATAAAAAGTTATACTTGTAAAAACGGTCAACTGGTAAAATTATAACAAGAAAACTGTTGATATTAATCATGATTCACAATGTGCTCTGACGTTGCTAAATAAATCATTGTAGTTTATAATAATAACAATAAATTAATACATTTTTCAGGGTACCTGCCTATTTATAACTAATTTGTATATAAATTTGACCATATAATTGTGTTTGAAGCTAAATAATGAAAAATTCAACCAAAATATATGATTTTATAAACAGTTGTCTCTGATACGTATTACAATGTATTATTTTTAATTATTTTTAATGTATTAAACTTTAGAAATATTTTTTGGGGGTTTGTAGATATACAATTCTAGAACATCAAAACGAATAATATTAAGTTGCGAATGAAGCATTTTTTTTTTCTTGTGATTTATTATTCTACAGTATTACTCGGCTATTATACCACATACAGTCAGTATACACATAATTATTATTACTATTAAGTACTATTAGGATTATCATAATTGATAATTTCTATATTATATGATGCCCACAATTAAATCAAATTATACACATTACAAAGTATATTAGTTTATATTAGTATTTAAAACAAAATATTGGGCAGTAGTATGTAACAAAGACACAAAGTATTGTGTTTATAAATAAAGTTGATGAAAAATCAAATTTGCAATAGGTACCTACCTATTTAATATAATATGAACGGCATTATGAACTTAAGTTAATTTACCAATAAACTTGAACGAAACAAGTCTCATCTGTATTTAGAGAAATTGGATTAGTTCAGGCTATTGAATAAATTATAAAATGAAAGAAAAACAGGTTGTTATTGTACTAAAATTAAAGTACTGAAACTTAAAATGTTCATTATTTGAAAAATTTAAAGGTATTATCCGAACACCCTTTTGACCCTTATAATCTAGCTTATAGGACCCAACTCAAGTTTTCGATTTATTTATTTATTTATTTTTATATTGAATGTATTTTAAGTCGCTGAAAAGATCATCGATAAGGATACATTGATAGGATTTAGTTTTGAATTAGATACGTGTTTTTGAAGTTCTCGAATAATCGTTTATTATACATGCGCGGCACGCTTACATATTAATAGCACGGGCATTGTGGCATTGCACTTGCACAAACACTTGTTCGTATATAGTTAAACTTTATTCTCTTTGAAAACATATACTAACTGAAACCCCAACCAGAACTATTATTAATAAGTATATATATATATATTACGAACCAAACGCCTAAAATAATTTATTTTATAAAACCGGAACTGGGATCAAAGTTGAAAAAACTTCTATATTAAATTCTTACTGAATTTTTTCATATTTTAAATGAACAGTTCATCGTCTACATTTGTACTAGCTATTATATGCCTACTGAAAATATAGTTAAATCTCAACAACTCGAGTATTTAAAATAATAAAAACGAATCTTAAAATAATAATTAGACAGTTATTAGAAAATAAAATATGTACATACACGAAATTTTAAATGGCATTTTATTTGTTTCAGTATGTTTAAAAATATAAATAATATAAAAAATATAATATTTTTAACTACAGAGATTCCACTGTATTATAATAAATTGTATTATTTATTCATTAAATTTACTTATATATATATATATAAAATAACGTAGATTGAGTGATTTGTGAATCAAATTATTTAAAAAAAAATGTAATATAATATGAGTATGTTAGGGTTAGCTTTTAAACGTGAATACATATGTGCATATTATATTATCGGTGCTTAAGCTACGGTCACACGGTGATAATAGACGCATGAGAGTAGTTATATATTGCAATACTCACTGTCGCACTATATCCATGCGTGCATGATAATGTAAAAGTTGCCGTCATGAAAGTGCAATAGCCACCGTTACCTTGTTCACGTGAAGATACCAAACATTGATAACTAGTTCTCGTGACGGTTTGACTATCACGTTCAACCATCATTGTGTGGCCGTAATTTTATAAAAACGATTTGCTTCGTTGGTAATGTACATGGGGAAAAAATCGATTTTTTAGCCTGATGTTATATTTTATAAATCGCTTTCTATTTTTGTTTTTCAGGATTAACCAGCATTAAATGTCCAAAATGTTTCGCAATGTTTGAAAATAACAAAACCTTGTTCAAACACTTAATGCAACAATGTGATAGAAAACGGAAATTTCAATGCAATATTTGTTTCAACAACTTTCCACAAATGCATTTGTTAAAGTTCCATATGCTGTCGAAACATAAAGTTTTATATATTTAACATGTAGCAATTAATATAAATATATATATATATATATATATATATTTATCGATGACATATAAATTATAATATACGTACCTATTTCACAGATATCATATTTTGATCATTTTTCTTTTAGATGTTATCAGAAATGTATTTCTGAATCATCTATATCAATTTTTACAATATATATAATATGAGCTGAGTTTTTGATATTGTAGATAATGTGTTATTATTATTATTATCATTATTATTGTAATAAGTAGGTAGGTATTTCATATTTTGGAAAATTAAAGTTGTAAAATATTGGAATATTGGTATTCTAATATTTTTTTCAAATACCATTAGATATTTCTTTCTTTTATTTGAGTACCTACCTAGTTCTTAATTTTTTTTTTTTTTTTTTATTGATTGTTTATTTATCTAAAATACTATTAGGTATATTTACATGTTATATTATTTCATTATAAATCAAAGTACCAAATCTCACAGCTTTCATGTTCATTATGTACCTATAAGAAATTATGACTTATAACATAGGTATACCTAATTATAATTATTTTTTACACATTTTTTAAAAAATATAATCACCATTTAGACACTGAAGTTTTTGTAAAAAATAAGTAAAGTAATTAATAACCAAAAGTAAATAAGTAATTGTTATTTTTTATAATGTATTATATACCTATTTACTTAGAAATGTGGCTAAATATATTTATTAACGATATTTTTTCACTCACTCAAATACATTTTAAAAGTATTCTTAACAAACTTTGTGGGTAACATACATGGTGTTTTTTTTTTTAAATATACCTATCTCTAAAAATAATTTCAATTTTTGATATATTTTTTTTTAGAAGCATTTAAATCAGGAGTTGGGACCTAATTAAGAAGAATCGGTTTTGGAATCAGCTTTAATAATTACCTAGTGTTAACACTAAAATTCAAGAACAGAAACCTAAAATGCTAATTATTTGAAAAACATCTAAATGAGCCCGAACCCTTTTTTAATAGTATAATTTAACCCTTGTAGGTGATATATTTAGTGAAAGTCTAAACTATATTTAAATACCTAGTTACTCATTGAACCGGAATCCGAAGAGCCTTATTTCATTTTTAGTAATAAGAACCAAAACCAGAACCGAAAAAATTTGAAGGTACCTCCTGTTTTAAATATTTAGATATATTTAATATTTTGATTTTTATAGGATCACTTTATCACTTTATCACGTGTTTGTTGAAACTTATTGAATTTTGAATTTCAAATGACAGTCCTATTTTTATCTACAGAATATGAAAAAAATTTTTTTTTTAATTTTGATATTATTTTATCATAAAATATTACCTGCAAAATGTTGACCAAATAGTTATAGTTTTCTATCTATAATAAGTTGGTTTAAACATCCTATTGTCAAGTGGACAAAGCCAGAGAAATATGCGAAGCAGCGTATCTATATATATAGGTACGTGAATAGTATTTAAATGAAACGCTAATTAAGTTAGTTTTATCACAGAATGTTATATCACATGTATTGTAATTTATTACTATAATTACAATAAAATAATACAATAATGCCATATTTGTGTATCTATTTATTATTAAATAATTAATTATGATAAATTAAATAGATAAGTATATGGGTATCAATGTATAACTAAAACACGCATTTATATCTAAGTATTTAACATTATTTTATCAATATAATATATACCTGTCTAGAAAATATTATTGGATGTAATTCTTCAACTAAAAATATACTTATCTATTTGCCCATAATCAGCCATTTTTGAAGAATTTATATTTAATTATTTTTATTCAAGTAAATTCAATTTTTAAACCTAAAGACACTATTAAAAGAAGATGGCTTCTATATATTACCATTTATTATATTATATTATATTAGGTATATTAGTATATGTATAATATCATTAATCAAATATAATATATATTCTCCTTTTTCTTCTCCTTCGCCTTCTTGGCTTCTCACGAATTTTTGAAGCAACTATTTGGGATCAGCCACCCTAGTTCTATACTTCTACTTAACTCTATATCCCACATTTTCTTCACTTACCCCCACCTTTCTAATATCACTCGCCATCTCACATCTCCCCACCACTTTTCAGTCTTCCTTTCCCCTCTTTCCATCAAAATACATTTCCTTTACTAATCTTACTGCCTCTGTCTCTTCCCTCCTTAATACATGTCCGAGCCATCTCAATCTATTCTCCCTCATTTTGTCAACTATCGAAACAATTCCTATACATTCTATGCCTATACTACCTCTTAAATACTCATTCCTTATTTTATCCTTTCTATAGTCACTCCACTCACTCATCTTAACATTTTCATCTCTGCTACATTTATTCTCTGTTCTATCTTCCTATGTGATGCCCAAAATTCTGTTATATACATCACTGGCAGGCCTCACCACTGTCTTATAAAATTTATCTTTTAACCTAATAGGGATTCTTTTGTCACACAAAACACCTGACGTTTTTCCTCACTTCATCTATTCACACTTAATCCTGCGCTTCGTATATAATCCTTTTTCGGAATCCCCATCTTTCTGTAAAACGGCCTCTAAATACTATTAAACCTCTCCCACTACATTCCCACTCAACTTTATTTCTTACCTTTTCGAAACTTAAAGCATGAACTTACTAATGAAATTACTAATATTGGTCATTTTAACTTATTTTTATGAAAAATATGAGGTCATTTAATAACACTTGTAGCCTATCTAATACAAATATATATATATATATATATATATATTGCTATGAAAATGTACATATTTAGATATATTTAATAATAATTTTAAGTATATAATATAGTGAACTATAATAACCATGGTACTTACTACTTACTACCTACTAATTACATTATTGCAGTGGCGTATATTTGCTGCCTGCCTCTTTCCGATCCTATTGTCTTCTACTATATTTTTACTTCTTGAGTGCATATTATTCCATAACATTTATATAATAGGTACTAATTGTATATATGTCTTATCTTTAATCTATAAACTCTATTATGCGCTCTCTAGATAAAATGCTAGATATACGCTAGGGCAAGTTACGATACGGATACGTTGGGCAAGTTAATCTGCATTTTTGTTTTTACTCGTTAAATTTAATAGGTAGTCAATACATGTAACCATGTTGGTAAGAATAAATTGGATTAAAAATTGAAAGGAGGAAAAAAATAATACGGGAATAAAAATATTTTAAGTATTTTAAAAAAAATTTGTTCCTCGGATATGATAAAGGTCAACAGTACACATACTGATAGCGAGATGTGAATGGAAGTGGTAGCGGTAAAATCAGACAAGTTCGGCGATACAATGGCAGCGGGAAATGCCGCCGCATGTTCTATTTTCCCGATCCGTCCAGCGGTAAATGCTATTATGCTATAGCTATACGATTCTCTATTCTATTATATACCATATATTATTTTTCAATGTATATAATTAACTATTTAAATATGTTTTGTGTACCAAAAACCGGTTTTAAAATAAATATCAATCGGTTTGTCATTATGTCTGCAAGTGCACACAATAACAATAATATTATAATTCAAGAGGACGATATATACATGCGTTTTAACGACATTAAAAAAAAAAAATACGTTCTCGCTATCTAAGTATAATTTCTCTTCTAGTTATCGTAGATTCAAAACTTAAACAGAATATGGCAGATGAGATTATTTACTATAGGCCAACATAGCGATTTTTTTAGTTAAAATTATTTTTTCAATTTGAAAATTTGAAAATTGTAGGTACATTTTTCAATCACAAATATTTAAATATACTTATCGAACAAAAACTCTATGCTCGGTCTTAATTAAAGTTCTCATCTTTGTAATTATTTATCTTTTATGATGACTTTTGATTAAATTGTGTTTAGAAAGCCACAAGTAGTTGTTGAACAAATATCATAAGGTACGCAAGAAAAATGTGATACGGACCTGAAATTACTTTTGAAATGTATTTCAACATTTTTTAATTGTTAAATTTTTATTATTCAATAAAATTCTGAAAAACTACCTATACAGAACCCCTTAAAAATGGACAGTATAGCGTTCTCTTAATAATATAATGCTGATGATAATATTTTAAAGACATTCCCGTGTATACAAAATAGTATATAAATTATAAATATGTATGTGTGTATTTTTGTGCTATCTATGTTATCTATGTGTTATCTTTGTGGTATTTTTAAGAAGTGAATTTTGACAATTTGTCGATAAACACATTCAAAAACTGTTGAAAAATGACGAGTTAAAATAATGATAATTTTTTCATAATTTCCAAAATATCGTTTTTAAATACTTTTTTAAACAAACATTTTTTTTATGAGTGTATTTACCAATGGTTTTATAAATATGGTCGCAGTTTTGATGATCAAAAATCTATGAACTACTCTCATATATTATCAGGCCGTGCAGGTTGTTACATAATTATATTATTCATTAACAAACTATATACCTACCTATCAATATAATTTAAAGTAAATGTATCAATTTAAACTTAATAATCTACCAGATCAATATTTTAATGTTATATTCAAACTATCATTATCCTGTAGTTTTTTCGTATCTAGATAGGTACTTCAAATGATATTATTAATTTGCTAATAAATATCTTTAAAAATGATGACCACCCTCAGTCATCCTATAGCCCAGTTTTTTTTTTTTTTTTTTTTATTACTATTGGAAAATTAGAAAAAATTTATAAATTAAATAATATGTTAGGTACATGTTGAAAAAAATAATTTTGTCACTCGTTATCATTCATGCTAAATGAAAATATGAAAATTAAGTGCATTTAAAACTAAAAGTCCCAAAAATTAAAATTATATATTTTGAAAAAATATTATTAACCAACAAAAATAATGGGAGTGCACAGACTCTACTCTACCCACTCCGTCACTGCTATAGATGCTTTTGATTTTTAAATCTACCAACTATAATATATATAAAAAGGTATAATAATTCCTATAGTTATATTAAATTATATTTTTATATATAGCCATATAGGTATTTAATTTGTTTTTGTGTAACGGATACTTATATTATAGCTTATGTATTAATACTTATTGTATTATAGCATTTTTTATACCTAATAATTAATGATGATTATTAGCTTTGACTTTTAACAATTTAGATTTTACATGATTCATAATGAACATTCAAATACTTAATACCTCCAGTGGTGTAGCCAGGATTTTTCAAAGGAGGGGCAATAAAAATGTTTGTTGATTAAATCTCGGGTTTGTCTTGGGTACCCAAATAAATTTTAAACAATATAATTATTCCAGAAGACTGTAAGGTATGATTGATCAAGAAATTGGCAATATCACAAAAATTACTTAACTTCACAGAACCATGTAGATAATTTGGTTTTATAAAATAATAAAAAAAAAATTTTGAGTATTTTGACACTGAATTTAATGGTGTTTTCAAAACTGGCCGCTTGTACTTGAATTTTGAGTTAGTAAAAAAAAATCTTGAAAATCGCTTTCTTTTTCAAAATACGTTCTCACTTGTTTAAAAAAATCAAAAATTAAATTGTTATCACATTGATAATAGATATTATTATTAATAAGTATTTACCTAAAAGTATTTACTTTGCCCAGTGACCTACTCGACGTTGTTTTTTACAACAAATCGGAGCATATTTTCGATTTAGTTTGTGACATTCACAATGGTAAATTCGTGAACTTTAAAAGTCTGTTACTTCTAAACTAAGTCCGTCCAACCAATTCTTAAGAATTAAAAATTATACTAAATAAAATAAAAAAATTCAAAAAACACAAATTTTTACATTTTTACAAGGTATAAACGCATTTTGAAAAAAATCCTGTTTTTTTTATTGGTTTATCATTAGTAACTTAAAAATTAAGTACAAAATATAAATTCTGATTATACTATCGAATTTCAAATAAAATTTCACACAAATTAAAAAAAAAGTTTATTTAAAAAAATCCATTTTCGATATTTTTAAACCAGTAAGAACGTATTCTGAAAAAAAGCGATTTTCCGGTTTTTTTTTACTATAACTCAAAAAGTAAGCACGAGCAGTGAATTTTGAAAACACCGTCAAATTCAAAGTCAAAGAATAAATAGTTAAAAAAAAAAAAAAAACTGAAAAATTTGTTCTGGTAGATACCTACTACATTTGTTCCGAAATTAATAATATTATTAAATATAACGATTTTATATTTATATATAGATTTAAAATCACCAATTATTATTCTACTGTCATTAATTGTTTTAACATTATATACAAACACGGATCAAGAGGGGCTCAGGCCCCTCACCCTCCCCCTAAACATGTCACTGCCTCCCTATGTTTATACGTATATTTTATTGTAATGCTGATTGCTGCTTACGTTAATTTATTTAATATATAATATAATTGCTTGTTATTAACTCTTTTTTTTTTTTATCAGCATTCAGTATAATTATTAATTATAGCTTATTATAATATATGTATAGGATATATACTTACATACAACCATTCATATATATATATATAACGATTAAATAACAATTATTAATTAGTATACCGCACCGTCATTTCAGTACATTAGTAACTCAATAATAGTAATGAATAATGTAAGACTCGATTTACATAAATTTATACGAAAACGTACGTTTTTGAGTTATTTGAACTACTAATGTAGGTACTGGTGGTGCGATATTATGTTTTTGTGCTTCATGATGTATTTTCACTAACCTACACGACTACATAATATGCAGTACAGTAATACTCGTACGAAATTAGGCACAACGAATATACCTACTTAATAACTTAATAATGCAAAATATAATACGGAAATCCTCCCGACGAGTGTTATGTCATAATATGTATATATAGCGGTGGCGCAACCAGGGGTGTGGATTTTGGGCCTAGAACTCCGTACAAAATAGTAAACAATATGTATATATTATTATTTTATTGAAAATTAATCAATAATATCATTTTAATAAATATTTGGACACAAATTACGCATTTTACATTAAAAGAGCTAGGGGATAAAAATATGGTTTACCAACGTTTTTTTCTTGAACCCCGTAATAAAAATATGATTGCGCCACTGATATACCTAAATATACTTTATGTATGTACGTATGTATGTATGTATGTATATATGTATGTATGTATGTATGCATGTATGTATGTATGTATGTATATATGTATGCAGGGCCGGTTTAAGGCGTAGACGACGTATAGGCTGCAAAGTTGATGATTTTTTTAAAGAAGTATTTCGTAGCATATACAGATAGGTACGTCATCTATACGAAAAAAAGCTGATAAACCTTTTTCTTTTTTTGCTTATTTACGTTCACCAAAAAAACATGGGCGGCAAAATCCGAATATTGCCCAAGTGCACCGGGTCCTGCGTATGTATATGCATGTATATGTGCAGCGAATGTGTAATGTGCATAGGTATATTATATAGGTACGCCCACACATACCAATTATGTATATAAATTAGAAATTAATAACGTACTCATGTCCATGTGATGTTGTCGTGTTGATTTAGGTCAGTCCGCCGTCACCGACCGCTGCAAATGGCCGTGTCCGCATAAATGCGGCCGTAGTTACAAGAACAAACACTCGCTGGCCAGCCATTTGAAGTACGAGTGCGGCGTGCAACCGCAGTTCACCTGCAAGAACTGCATGCGCACGTTCAAACTGAAACACCACCTGAAGAGTCACATGATGAGCTGCGAAAACGTGCCACCCGAGTACAGTTGTCCGTTCTGCAGCAAGCTGTTTCGACAAAAAGTTCACCTGAAAACGCACATGGGATGCGTGCATAAAATCATAACGTAGCACACAATCCGCATACTATATTATCATATATACAATGTAAAATATATAATAATAGGTACCTCTATACATTTATAATTTGGCTTATATACCTAATAGTATATACATATAGGTATTAGATATTATATATGCAGTAGGTACCTATATAGGTACTGCAGGAACCATAAAATCATTGAAGAATAATGGATAAAATATATATTATGGAGAATTCCAAATATATATATATATATATATATATAGGTACCTATATATCATATATATATATATATATATATATACCTATTATAGTATATGAGAATACAAAAATGCGTTTAATTTAAAAATATTTTTAGGTAGGTACATACCTAAGTTTTGCACGTCCATACATGAACAATATATATATAAATACAATATGTAATGTGTATAGATAAAAAAAAAATATCAAGAATAATAATTTTGGACAGTTTATTTTATATATAATTCATCCTAATTTCAACATAATATATATATATAGATTATAGGTCTGATATTTTTTTGGATATCTCATATAATCGCATTCAATATTTCAATATGAATTTATTAGGTACCTATATTATATATATTATACAGTCTGCTATAATAATATTTACAAATTTTAATCGAATATGATATTTTATGTATTCCTGTTTCTCATATAGATATATAATACTCTATACTATTGTAACCTATATTCATAGATTATTATTGATACCTATCTAAAATCATAATTTGTGTATTTTTAAAAAAAAAAAAACAACATAAAACTCTTAAGGTACCTTTATGTTTATCAAACATTGTATTTTACTTATTAGGTACATGTTATATTACACGTGTTAATATTGTTATGCCATAATAAATGGGTATAGGATACCTATATACGCACGTATGTCATTATTATACATAATATATTGGTATTTATTATAATTATTATTGTTATTATTACCTTAGTAGCACCAGGGCTCCTCGAGAAATGTACACGGATCCCTTTACGGGACAGTAGGGATTCCTATAATAGAATCCCAATATAGAGTTCTCCACGGGCATAGCGAAGTAATTTTTTATGGGGAACAGTGTGCTTAATTTGGCCAACCGTATTGATCTTTCTTTTGTAATAAAAGCTGAAAAGCTAAAAATAAAATGCTGTTTTCCGACTGGGTTAATTTTGTCGACTGATTTCTAGAACAGGGCCAAGCTCTTATGATGGGGCCTCCACCACACCGTTTTTTTTTTTTGTCGACTAAGGCAATTTTATGCGGATCGGATCAAATCTGCTAACTTGCTCTTGATTAAGATCGTACGCCTTAACCACTTCACAATCTTATGTTGATGAGTATATGTAGTAAGTTTTACTCGTATACAACCACTTAAATGTTTGAAATATACCTACTTTATTATTCTATATATTATTTTGCACCGGGGCGTTGTAAATATCTACACTTCAGTTATTTTCTGTTGTAATTTTAATTTTTTTATTATTATTAAACAAAAGTTTAATTATTTTTTACTTTTTACATAATATGACGTAATATATTGTATATTATACCATTTATACCTATATTCTGCAGGTATGTATTATAATAATATCTGATAATATTATATTATAACGATGTATCATATATATTATAACTTGTATTATACTATATAATGAATAATTTAAATATTATTGATATATAACCTCCGTCAGTGGCACAACTATCCGTAAAATATTGGGGGCGGTGCTTTAGCCCTACCATAATATTATCTAAAAATAACTGGTGCGGGGTTTTACCCCCTCTGTACTCGATATAAAACAACAACAAAATCAATCACAAGGCAACAATTTTGAAATTAATTAATTTTAATATCAATTATAAGAAAACCATTGTATTTTTAGAGGGATAAGCCCCCACAGCCTCCCTCTAATTGCACTCATGCCCTCCGTCCTTTTCCCCTTCATATACGTGATCAATGTTTGAAGGAGCTAAATGACTTTTTTTTCTTAATTGCTCATATTAATTATATTTTTTCCGGTCCAATATGATTGATATAAGATATTGTGTACAATTTATATTTTCTATTGAAATGACCCATTTATACTGACATTTTGAAAGGAGTAAAAATCAGACTAGAAGGGCCTAGACCTCCTAATCACACTTATACCCCTTGCCCAAATTATGAAAAAATGCTAAATTGTATTATTTTTACGTCGTAGTCTTTATCACGGCTAAATATCTAAGTATATCATCAATTCGAACTGCGCATGTGTACTATACGTCATTTGCCGATGAAATTATCTAATTTAATATAATAATATATAGATAAAATAGATAGGTATATGCTCATTTGTCTACGTTTAAAAAACCTCGGCAGTTGACGTCACAATTTCTGTTTTTATCCCATGAATACACAACTGAACGAAATGTATTGCTGTCATACCTAGATAGATGTTTAACCATGGTCTTTATAATAATATAAGATAGGTACCTAACACAATAGCATCACAAGCGCCCGCTGGTTTGACGTTTGATATTTGTTATATTCTGTGATCGTATTATGATTTTAGATTCTGAGCATAGCGAGGGTCTATAGTGGTCTTACAATGAAGTTTATTTTTTTTTCTCTATTAACAAATTTACTACCAGAAGGAGTATTCCAATCTTTATATGCTTACATGATTTCCTGTAGTAAATTTCATCTAGTTGGTACTTTAGAGAGGTCATTTTTCGATTGTCTCAATAGTTTTTTAATGCGTAAGGAAAAACTACCGAGAATTTATGAAAAAACGGCAAATATACGATTTCGTCAAATCGAGATTTTTCATTTCTTCGTAATTTCGAAAATAATGACTTGAAAATTTTGAAATTTACATCGAATATTTAATTTAGTAATATATTTACGTTGATTAAGTTTTTTTTAACGTTTTTGCAATTTTGGGCTATTTATAGACATTTTAATTAGTTTTTAAGGTTTCTAAGTCCTAAAAGAGGTAATTTTGAGTTTTAAGGTCTGAAAATTTTATACAGCTTTAAATATACGTTACTTTTTCAAAAAATCTCGAAAATCCGTAGTCACAATTTTTTTTATAGTCATTTAAATTTTTTTGACAAAATTATCAATTTTGAGGTATTTAAGTCCAAATAGTTGGTAAAATGAGATTTTAAAACCTGAAAAAAATGTATATGACGTTAGTTGTGCATTAATTTAACTAAATTAAAAAATTCGACGGAAAAAAAGTATTTTAGATTCTGAGCGTAGCGAAGGAGCTATAGTGGTTTTACGTTTTTTTTTTTTTTTTTTTTTAAGTCCACGCGTATTTTGCGCAGCCCCATAGTAACTTTGCAACTATGAAACTGCTGCTTTTTCCAGCTACATTTTATTCAAAAAACAGGCGAGAATAATATTTATACCTATACCTACTGTAGTTTTGTGATTACCACATAACGATTAATTGATATTAATTATTATAGAATTGAATGATCAATTATTATTATATCTTCTTTTTCTCATTAATTTTCTCTCCAAACTATTTTTATGTGATATTTAAAAAAAAATCAAAGTGTATTCTCTCAAAAAAATACGATAATCGTAAATTCCTAAAGTTCCCAAACATTTTTAATTGGTATTGTATGTTTATTATCTTAATTATTTTATTCAACTGTATGTCATGTGACTGTTTAATTATGTTACTGTTGTATAGAGTAGGTGTACCTATTGTAATATACACCAATTATAAATGAAATGGTTTACATAATAATATTTTGTTCGTTTTCAATATTAAATGTCTTAAACTGAACATTCAATGAAAATATATACTGTATATTTTATCTATAGTAATAGTTATGTAGGTACCTATATGAAACTGAGCTATTATAAACATATCATATTACGTTTTAAAATATACATAACGTTACGCTAAATCATATTTATTTCTACATAGTTTGATCTTCAATGTAATGTTAAACATAGATAAGTCCTAAGTACATAATTAATATTAAGAGTTGTGTATACTACACCGAAGCTACGCTCAGAATCGTTTTATTGAATGCAATGATTTATCATTGCTTTCAAATGCAATACATCCACCAAGAGTACCCTGTCCAGTAGCAAAGTTCATCCATCCCTACTGACACCCAACGAGCGAAGTCTCCTAATGACTATATATCCCCTACCGACCGGCTTTTTTATTTTTTGTTTGCCATTTATTTTACCGGAGATTGTCGGTGCTTGTTGGTTGTGGTAATCATAATAACGATAAGTAAAATATTACTTTACGATTTTTTCACGCGCGAATATGGATTTTATTCGTCGCAAACGGCAAAGTGCAAAATCATTCGTTCAAAATTAAACAGCCTGATGCACTGATTTAAATCAGTGATTGCACACTAAACAAATCTCTCGCATAAAAATTGCCTTCATCCGCGATCAATACTGTATGTATATTGTTAAATTTTATTATCTGTTGTTGCCTATGTATTCAACCACCTGACTGTAGAATCCTAAATTGAATACTAATAGTACAATTGTACAAGTGTTCCTTCTTAGCCTGCGGATAGGTTAGGTTAGGTTAGTAACTACATATAGTACCTACCTATGGAAAATAAAAAATTCATTTCAAATTAAACATATTAAATAATTTATCATACAAGTTATTCAAAATTTGTTTTACTGCAGGATTGAAGTAAATACGTAGATATAATATATTATAGTTACCTATATGCAGTTTTTCATCGTTCTCAGATCATTTTTGGCAGTAAATAGGTACCTACCTATACGAGTTTGAACCATTGTCTAAACGCATTTATAATACCTATGTAATTTGACCCATTAACAACAAATGTTGGATAACTTGTTTCATGTTTATATATTTGATATATTATACATTTATGCTTATTTTAAAATATCAATATATTTATTTATGTGTAATTCTCTACAATACCTTCCTAATGACTAATACCATTGATTATATATTATAATATATAATTAATGCTAATACCTATTGGAATTTTAATTGAATGATTTTTAATGATAGGTTTATTTTGAAGTTATCTTGGTTTAAAAATAATGGTGGTAAGTACCTATATAGATTTACGTAACAAATAATAACCCTTAGAACGGCTCCAAGGACTTGTTGAGGGGAAGCAGAGAGGGCCAAGACTATACTATTAAAAAAAAAAACATCTTTTTACAATTATTATTTTGTATTCAAACACCATATTTCTATATACCTATCTACAATATAATAAGTTTAGATCTGGAGAGGAGGTCGTGACTTTACGAATATCCCTGAAGTCACCACTAAATATCGCTTTTTTTAAATAAGTAAAAAATGTCATTACATTTTATATTTTTAGATTCTGAGATGTCCTAAGTATATCCATAAAGTTTTTAGTAGCATTGATTATAAATACTAGTAATAGTATTTATCAATGGTAGTAGGTACCTTCCTACAAATGTACAATATACATACGTATATTACCCATATATACGTACCTATAAGTATATATTAGATAGGTGTACTGCAATGTATCTACACATATATTATATTATGTAATATAGTATAAATAGTGAAACACATAAAATTAAAATTAAAAACGGCAATCACCTATAGGTATTTTCAACTACGAATTATTAATTTTAAAATATATTTTCATGAGGACGTATTAAATATATTTGGAGGAAAAGTCATACGTTGAGGTGGGGAGGCACAGAGTGAAAATGTCATTGTTTTAAAACACAATAGGTACCTATATTATATTATGTAGGTACCTACTTGCAACTGAAAATATTTTTTGGGAAAGTCCACCATTTTTTCAATATTATTCGAATCACTATATTTTTGGTAGGTATTCAATTTATTACTGAACATAAAACATGTATGTTTATTGAATATTGAAGATTTCGGAGGAGAACCGGACACTCGAACATCTCCTCAATTACGGCCATGTTTTTATGTTTGGTATTTACTATAGTCTATTATAGGAACTCTATTGGTATCTACCTTTTATTTATTATTAATATTATTTATATTTATACCTATTATAGCCCTAGGTATTATACTTACCTATAATAATATTACCTACCTACCTACTTCGTATACGAAAAGTTAAGAAATTATCGTTTTCAGACAACAAATAAAGTTTGATTTTGTAACTTGATATAAAATAGAGTAGGCACGTGTAGTTATGTACAATAAATGTATGTTCTAGTTACATAATTATAAACATTTAGCCACAATATATTCAGCTAGATTACCTATGAATTAATGATGTGTGATAACCTAAGCTGATATCTTAAACCGTGGTGATGACACTTACATAATATAATTATGATATACCGTGGTAGGTACCCGTATTATTGGGTGCAACTCGTCGGTCGCCCATGTTGATAATGTTATCACGTTATCAATATCATATTATTTTCGCCGCGTGTTGTCAGTACCGTTGGTGTAGATTTCCGATCGCGCCTTATTTTCGATTCGTTTCAATCGTTTTTAAAGTTGTTTTTTTTTTAATTCGTAAATAATTTCGTGTATTAAACCTACCGTGGTTTGATTAATACAGTGAATACTAATACATTTTAATAAATCCCGCACAAACCGTAAAATGTGTCTACATTTCTCGTGCCACTAAATAGTGTACCTACACATTTTTGTTATAAATCTTGTTTTTTTTTTTTTTAATTCGTATAAAAGTGAATAAGTACTCGTTTATTGGTTACTCAAGAGTAAAAGTCATTTGTTTCGTTCATCTATAAACTGAAAAAATTAATGATAATTGAACATGTAGCAATAAATGTCACTATTTTTTTTTTTATCAGAGGTACACATATAGGTAATAACAAGGATAATGTGTCATACAAAAAAAAAATGACTTTAAATATCTAAATTTAGCGGTCTTGTAAAATAGATTTTTATACTTTTTCGTCATTATTTATTAAAATGTGTAATAATAATAATAACATAAATAATATATAATATATTGATATAGATACTTACCTACTTAATATAATTTGTGATGAATATTATGAAGTACCTATAACAATAAATACATTTTAAATGTTTGGAAGAATTAAGTTAAAATCTGTGAAGTCGTTAAATTATTTGTACTTGATTAAGTATTATTATTTTTTTATATAAGACCCCCTATGCATATAGATATGAAAAAATTATAAAATAAACAATATAATTTATCTAACATTTTTAAATGCCTTAATAATATAAAATAAAGATTTAAATGAAAAATAATTATATTAAAATATAATATTATGTAGGTAGCCATATGTACAATTTGATGTTAATACATATTTAATATTTTATACTGTAATATTACAATGAAACACAAGTGATAGGTACTAATTATAATATAGGCAAGTACTTACTATAAAAAGTGTCATTATGGTTCATATAAATAATAATTTTAAACCATTATGTCTGTCTTGGAGAAAATATTTGTTACTGATGACAAAACTGATGATACCGATACATTTGGAACTTATGGATGATGTAGATTAATCGGATTACTCTGTTGCTGGTAAATATATAGATACATAATGCATAACTAAATAAACATTTTATATTTCATTATTAACTTTACAAAATATTTAATTGAAAAATATGTTTTATTAAGGTACCTACCTATATCCTATTAATTCCTTTAATTACATTTTTTTGTTTTTAGTGGGAAACTGCTATGGCATAATTGGTTAGTATACAAACTGTCAAGTTTCATCCCACATCGAGCAACAGAAAAGGTATGTTTAGCTTATGATTTTGTTTAATTATCTTCTTAATAATAAAATTCATTCTTAATTATCTATAAGGTACCTCCTTATATATTTTTATGGACATAAAAGGTGGTGTATGTTTTCCTTGCTTACAAACCCTTTTATTTCCATTGTTTTAGTAGGTAGAATAAAAGTAAAAATTGGTTATGGTTATATATTAAGTACCTATTAACTTGATAGTTGATACTTATCTTGGGCTTAATAACTTTATTAGATTTATCCTGGATTATATTCACTAAAATATAATGTTGAGATTTACAATTTTTACACTTAAATTAAAGATGTAAAACTATCATAACTTAATAATTACAATTACCTATAGTAAATTATGTGATAAGTGTATTAGTATTATTGATTTTTAAATATTTTGAAAAAGTATTTAAAGTTATTATTATTTATTTTATTGTATAGTAGAGTCTACTAAATCTGACATCTATGAGACAAAAGTATTGTCGGATTATTGGATTTCATAAAAATAGTAAATTATACTTATTATATTTAATTTTATTAGATACATATTTTATTATTATTATTATTATTGTTTATAGAAAATTATATTCAATTAAATACTATAATAATATTTATTATGAAATAATCACTTACCATAATCATGTTTTTATTGTAATAAATAATCATCCATTTTTTTTTTTTTTTTTATATAAATGGTTGCACGCCTAACACTGTAATGAATGGCTAGCGAGTTTATATTTTCATTACTTCTAACTTCTTTATTATTTCATACATCAATTCTAATATGAATTTAGTGTGTTTTTGTTTTACTGACATGATACACTAGTATTCTATGATGTATTTTATACAACTAACCCATAAGGAACACACACACACACGATTGTCAGTCAACTAAATAAAAATAAAATATTTAATCGGTTTGTCATTTGCTACTTAATCACTTTATTAGAATTATTTTTATAGTAAAGTGGAAATGAAAAGTGGGCTGGATTACTGATACTCCCGTATTTTCACATATAATTAAAATTAATTATATTAAATAAACTCAAATTATAATACTTTTAATTATTATGATCAGTATTGGATGGAAGGAATAAAACTTCTTTGAATTACTTTATTTTAAAACAAAGGAATAAAGAATAGGAAATAATTTCTATTTTTGAAGAATATAAAATATATTTTTATTTCTAGTTTTCCAAAATTATGGAGCTCCTTAAAATTTACCAGATAAAATATGTTTTTATTAAATTGCATTGTATTTTTCTATAATTGTTGTGGTTTCATATTAATAATTTTAAAATAATAATAATATAATATACCAACTAAAATTATTTCTAAGAATATTTTTAAATAAAACATAACCTTCTGAGTACTGACATTGCACCACAGCATATTCTATTAGTTCTAGATTCTGAATGGAATCTGAGATCTTATAGTTTCATCAGTGGTGGTCTATAAAAGTGGAACCGTTGAGACTATGTTTACCCCCAAAAAAAAAAATAGTTTTAATAAAAATGTATTATACCTAATTTACCATTTTAGATACATAAATTGATTTTAATTTATGTTGAAACATTTTTTCTTGTATAATAAGTTAAGCAAATGTTTTGGACTACAAAACTTTTTTGAAGCAAATTGGTTCTATAGTCGCAGGCACGAAAACTGGCATGTGACCGTCCCAATCCTAGCGGGAAAATTCAAAATGTTTTATTTATTGGTGTTACTCGTCAATAGTGTTTGAAATAAACTTGGTAATCGCTTGAAAAAGTTATACTTGTGGTCTCTTGAGAATATGTCTGGGACTAACTTAAGACTTATTCCAATCACTACATGTATACCCATTTTCTAGTAGCAAATGTGATCAGAATGGTTCTTTGAAGAGGTTATTTTTTGATAAAAATCTACACAAAAGTAATGAAAAAATCAAAAGACCAAACCACTATAGGTCATAAGTATACTTATATAAGTACCTACATATTTATAGAGCTGCACAATTTTTTTTTTTAGTTTTAAACTGAGTCGATTCTATTAAAGCCTTTAATTAGTGATTGTTAATTAATTGAATTGATTATTTCAAAAACCTGTTAAATAACAAATTTCTCATTTTGAGAAAACTCAAAAACCGTTATTATTCTTTGATAGGGGTAGGGACATAATTTAGTACAGAAATCTATCAAGAATTTTACCTTCAAGGCTATTTCATCAAGTGTAATGCAGTCAAATAATGTATTTAATGTAAAAAGTGCACATTGTTTGATGGATTTCTGCCCTTAACGATATATGTATCTTCAAAGAAGATATATATGAATAATAAATCAATACAGATTCAGTTTTGTTTTGGTTTTGACATTTGATGGGTTTCTAAAATAATTGATTAATTTAATCGATTGTTGATGTATCGTCAATTAATTAATTAAATCATAGAATCATGTATTGAAAAATATATCACGAACAAATCAAAACCAAATTTTCATAAATGATAAAGGATTTAGTATTAATTACAATTTATCAAAGACCAATTAATCGATTAAAATTGTTTTTTAATAAATCACACAACCCTATTTATTTATATAATTTAAAACTGTATCTGAAATTACACAGATATAGAAATTATATTTATTGTTATGGATAATGGTATATTAACATGATTACTATATAGGTGGTAACAGAAAAAATATGCTCAAGAGAAATAACCTTATAAAATATCAAGTCAATAAAATCCAATACCTATACCTATTTATTTTTTATTGTAATTAATTAGTGTATGTTTAGAAGTGTAAAATTAAATGTTTTTATGGAAATACTTTTATAAATTTAATTCTTTAATTATATTAAATTCTTTACATTTTCCATAACATAGTAAAGACAATAAATTATTTTATTTATCACACCCTTGCCTTCACAATATAAAGTATTCATATCTAAAATAACAATTATTTCTCAGATTATTTATCAAACATTTTCTAAAAAAAATGCACTTACACATTTACAAATCATCATTGCCAAAATGTGTCTCCTAAAAAATCGAAAATAAATTATACACATATACATAAAATTTTACAAAAAAAAAAAAAAAAAATGCAAGATAGATATAACATAAATACCATATATATGCATTATATTATCATTTCATTTTTAATCTGAAAAATCACTTTTTGAAAACAATGAAATATAACTTTATTTAGTCAATCAATGTACCTACTAAATTGATCACCCAAATTATCATTATTTTAAATTACATACTGAGTAAACCAATCATATACCTAAGTATAGCAGTATCTATTTTTGTAACATATTTGAAAGTTCATCTTAGGGGAATGAGCACATTTAATATACAGTAGTACTAAATATAAGTTTTAAAACCTAAAATTACTACTTTTATCTCATAAAAATCTTGAAATCTATAATGGCCTAATATTTGTAAAAAAAGTTTGAAAATTTCATCACATTAATATAATATATACTTGAATATATAGTTAGTAGTACCTACTAAAATACATTTTAAAGATCATTATTTTCAAAATAAGAAAATAATCATATTCAATTTGAAAAATACATATTTATTATGACTTGGTAGTTTAAGGTTTCTGTTATAGATACATTTATATACCTTATATTATACCCTTTATGTCCATCCATCTATCTGTCCTATTGCTTGTTATTATAGTCACTAGGGATATTAGAAACTGGAAAATCTAACATGCTCAAAGAGTGTGTTTTTCCTAACGTTCGTCCATCCGTACTTATAATTTGTTGCTGTGGTTACCAATATTTACAATTTTCATTTTTTATAAATAATAAATTTTTATATTAAATTTAAATAATATGTATGTGTTCTAGGCATGTTACTATACTTAGAATTGCATTTTATTATTTGTAAAAAGTTATAGGTACTTAAATACAAATAATTATTTATAAAAAGCTAATTATTTTAAACAATTTTATGTGCCTAATTAGTTTGTATATGACAAATTAACTACAAATACGTAATATAAAAACTGAGAATTTAGTATTCTAGATTTCTATTCTATTTCTATAGTACTCTATCACAGAGTGGGCTTTTATTAAATTTTACAAACTGTTAGAAAGAAAATCAAAAAATGTGCTTCGTTCAGAACTTTATAAAGGAAATATTTAAATATTTTTATATAATCTAAGTATTTATCAATAAATATCAATATATATATTTGTGTGGAGAAAATGATTACCCCTATCTACCCCATTTAAATATGCCACTGATCTATTTATTTTAAGACCATACTTCACAATATAACCTATTTATTATTTATGGTAATTTTAATTATGTACATATTTACAGTGATGCTTCTATAATTCGGTATTTTGCCAATCCAACCTATCCAGTAGCCTGGTGTTTTCAGAAGGGCGAATGATAGCGTTTAAAGGAAAACAAGTCACTGCATATCGATGTCGGCTACATTGACAGTTATTTGATATTATTAAATCTTTTTATATATTAAAATGTATACCATGATTACATTCTAAGATATGTTTAGCAAAATTATAAAAAAGAGAAGATTTTTTTAAATTTTATTACTGAAATATATTCTTTATATTGAATTTTGAATCTTCTACTAGTTTTTCCAACTGTAAAATTCATTACAGCCATATATTAACAACATAATTATCATAATTGATATAATTTTACATTATTGTTATTATTGTCATTTAAAATATTAACAAATTTATCTGATAAAAAGTTATTGTAATATTTCATAGAACAATAATTAATTGATTTACTATTATATTACTATACTGAGGTAGTTATAGGATTAATAAGATTATGCAATTTTATACTTTAATTCCCTTGAAAGTGTTTATATCAAAATTATTTTTAAATAATATTATATTATTTCACAAATTATATTAAATTAATTTTCATAATTAGATTTGGTAAAGAGAACACTATTAATTTTATATATCTAATATGAAATTGAAAAAGGAACATTTTTGTGAAAATGGATAGTTTGAATTTGGAATTATAAAATAGATAAATAAATAAATTAAAGAGATGTACTTTAGATATTTTGTTAAAGGTATAAACATTTTTCATAGTACCTACATACTTCTATCATATAATATGTAATAATAATCATTACTTTTTTACCGACTTCAAAATAATCAATTTTATTCCATAACATATTTCAATATTTTATTGCAGTACAGATATTTTTTTTTTCAGTAGCTGTAGAGAAAAGGTCGGTATCAGACCTTAAAACCAGAGCACCAAGTATATTTCCCTTCATCTATCTTCACTATCTTTATACAGATAGATGCAAATACCTACATCATAATAATCATTTGTTTATTTTAAATCATAATTTCATTTATTTTTATTTTCCAATATTTCCTAAAGTAATCTAATAGGTATACTTAGATAATACTTAGAGATAGACGACAAAACTAAAAAAACTTGTCAGTATGGGATGGAAGCATTGCATTTTTTCGTTTTTTGTCATATACTGGAAATAGAAGAATTGAATTTGAAAGCATAGTAATGATAAATCTTATTTTTTTTAAAATAATTCTAAGCTAAGCTCGGTGTAATATTATTTTTTGGTTTATAACAATTTACCATTATTATCGATAGTTTTCCATTATGCTAAAACTATTAAACAAAATGAAAATTCATTCTTTTAAATACTAACTACAATTAATTTGTAATCTAAAAAAGTGTATACGCATTATATATGCATAAAAAAATTTATCAAATTTTAAAATTGTATAGACATTACTGAAAAGTGGTAAAAAATATTTTTAATTTTTACATCAATATTATGCTATAGTAAATATTTGGTGTACATTTTAAGTTTCTGACTAGAATGCATTTACTATCAGAAAGCTATTTACTACACTTTAAATACAATCCATAAATTTCTAAAATGTAAAATGATAATCTAATAAATTATTGATAATTCACTATTCAGAAAATATACAATTATATAACAACTTTATTAAAGAAAATTTCACTGTCAATTAAAGGTCTGGTCTGGCTATTGCAACTGTCGCACGCATATAGGTGGTCTGTCTTCTACAGTCAGATAAAAATGTAGTGTTTTGCCAAACATTAATCATGGATGACGCTACATTAAGTTTAATTATAAACCATGTAATTAAAAAGGAGGTACGAGAAGAAGAAATTATTAATTTGATGATGTCATAAAAAAGAGGAAGACTTATATATATAATCTATAAATGTACTTTTGAAAATTACAAGACACCTTCATAAATGACTTCTAACTTACTAAAGGATAATTAGTGTCATTTGTGAATAAATCACAACTGTTTCAACAAATATAGTTAAATATCCCATAACATAAACATAAATGATAAATGATGCTGCAGTAAACTGCAAAAGTACTGGTACCTCATACTGTAAGTGCGATGGGCTTACTAGTTTAACCACTTGTATAAAAATAGCAGCAGCCAAACCAAAACCATTACAATATCCATTCTGTAGGCAATATTCCACAGTCATATTTTATATATTAAATCAATTGAAATGATGCAGTGCATCACAAATACAAATTATTTTTGTTTTATTTATTTTTATTTTTTTAAGATCTTTAGTCGTTGTGTTTTTGGACTTTTTTTTACTACGATGCATACTTAATATAGATGAAAGTTTAATATTATTAAATGAAGAATTATGACAAATATTTATTGATTTTGGTTAGAAATATAGAAAGGAAAGGAAAATAGTTGGTATGAAATATAATAAACTGAAGAAAATAAGCTAGCAACATTGACGATTGTGATGGAGTTTGACGGGGAGAAAAAAGTGAAATTAATAAGAAATATTTGTGTGGTTAAAAGGAACAAATTTTTTTGGTTACAAATGATTATTAATTATCTAAACAATAATTGTGTTGTTATATTTCTATTTTCTGAGTCATAAGGTATATTTTTATATTTTTATATGTTTGTATTTTATTATAGAATATAGAATACAGGTTATAAATAACTTACTTCAAATATTTGGTCCAAAGTAAATGAAATTATGTTTCAAAGAAAATATTTACTATCTAAACTTATAGATACATATTATATATATGGTATACCTACATCCAGATAATAATATATATATATATTGTGTTTTACCTAACATATCATTTGATATTTAATTGGAAGTTAATAACAACTAGAAATAATAAAACTGTGTAGATATTAAAATCTTAATAAGTATGATATTTATTTTTAATTCATCTGTAAATGATAATTTAACAAAGTAACCTATATTTCAAAAAAAACATTACATGCACGACATATTACATGTATTACATATTTCATGTACATGCACATTGAACAAAAAAGTAAATAATATCCATTCCGAGTGAAAATTATATTAGGTATATTTATCTAGATGCTGTATTTGTTGTACACATGTTTTTATTTAACTTTGTTGCTTTGTAATTTGCTTATTTTAGTAGTACGCCATTGATGATAAAATCATTATAATATTAATTTTTTTAACATTTTTATTAATAAACATAGGTTTGGCTATTGTTTTATTCGTTATATATTTAACAAAAATAGAATGAGTTTCAGACGCATTGTTTCAAAATATATTTTGAACATATAAATTTTATTTACAATTTTTTTCAATAAATAATTGACATTTTACTTTTTATTTGTTCAAGAAATATTTTTAATAAATCATGGGTATTTAAAAATATAATATTAAATAATATAGAATTTCAAGAGTAACTAATTTACTGTTGTTATTAATTTTATATTTATTTAATAGGCTCAATGATTGATTTATTCAAAGGGGATGGCCAATTTCCATGTCCAAAATGTGAAAAATCATATGTGCATTTACGAAATTTGCATAGACATTTGAAAAACGAATGTGGCATAGAACCTTCATATCAATGTCCTTGGTGTCCAAAAAAATGTAGATATAAATTTACATTGAAATCGCATATTTATGGTAAACACCAATCTTCATTAGCTACGTCTACATGATTGTTGAACATTTTATCAGCTATGTTTTCATGATCTTTAAACAGTACTGATCAAATACACTAATATAGTTACATATTTATAGGTTATATTTTGACAAATGTAATTACTATTGTTCTGAAATATTAATGTATTTTGATATATATTTTTATAAAGTGGTACTTAGTTATTTATAATCACAAATTAATAATTTTGTATTTTTCACTTGCCTAAAATTCTATGTACCTATGTAGTTTATATGAT
Organism: Pemphigus obesinymphae; assembly: GCA_025469235.1. NCBI lineage: Eukaryota > Metazoa > Arthropoda > Insecta > Hemiptera > Aphididae > Pemphigus > Pemphigus obesinymphae. Next base: position 164,484 of record JAIPRL010000212.1, read on the forward strand.
TTGACATGTATTGTTTTTCGGAACTGATTTATTTTAACCTGTTATAATTATGATTTATGTTTTATTGTACAAATAATCACACTGTATATTCTTAACACTTAATTTAAATATAAGTATTCAATACGTTTGTTTACTGAAATAATGGCTAAAATGGAATAATAAATAAATAATAAATAATGGAATAATATTTGTTGGTATAATATTATGTGTATACATGTATTTACATACATAATATATATATATTTATATATATGTATGTATGTATGTATGTATGTATGTAATTTACCTAATCATATGCTCAAAATATGGCAGGTTTGTAATGTTTTAATTTAATACAAAAATCCAAAATATGATTATTGTTGTTAAAATCAATATAAAATATTTCTAAATTTACTATATAAAAAATTTTAATATATGAATCTTTAATATAAAATATCATTGAATTATAATAGCTGACATTAGTACCATAACCAGGGGGCTTAGTTATTAAGTGTTTTTTTTTTCTTTTACTTTATAATTTAAATAATATAATACTTTAAAACATTATAATTTAAATATTACTAGGTATTTTATCAAAATAATGTATCTACTGACCAATATTTTTTTTTATTTAGTATCATGTATTTATGTAAGCCATATATGTACAATGTACTCGTATAAATTAGTTATACTTTCAGCATAATAATATGAAATATAGATGAAAATCTTGACATCTGAATTTTTTTATGTGTTACACCATACATTAAATATTTATTTATATATTTAATCTATGGTTACAGTAAATAATTTACTGAACATTCTGTACTCATGTTATCAGTTTTCATAGGGTTTTTACTTACTTTCTACTTGATTTGTTTGTTCGGAAGGACATTATTCTGTATCACTTTAAAACATTTTTTTCAGATATTAGTTTACTGTAAATACCAAATCCCCTGTTATGCATATGCTCAGAATATCGACAACAATTTAATACCCAAGATTGATTGAATTTGCATTTAAAAATTATTAAATGCTTTAATGAACCACAAATAATTGAATGTAAATTTTGTCATTTGTCTTTTGAAAATGTCGTATGTCTAAAATTACATTTAGTTATAAAACATACCTAATAAAATATTTTACCATAATTATTTTCTGATAAATTTTTAAATTCCTATAATATAGAGACCAACTTTTGTTTTTTATTGTTTGTCTTTATTTATTTTAAAATGTACCTATACACAATTATTGTATATACAATTTATTTACAAAATACATTTATATTAAGTATAATTTCAGATACAATTATATACGACTTATTATTATGTTCCCATGTAGATTATAATAATATAGGTATAAATAAAATATAATTATAAATTATATTATATTAATTTATATATTATAAATTAAATATTGCACCTATATAAGGTGCAATATTTAATATGTTTGTATTCTTATTTTGCAAAACTATTCCTACTCATATATGTGTAACCTACGTGTTTTCTAATCAAAATAGCTATATTAGTTATAAATTATAATTCCTAAATTCTTCAATATCTATTTGTTTATAATATATATTTTAACGTCATGTTGTTTTTTGTTGACTAGACTAGAATTTGTAAACTACTGCTATTTTAACATCCATCGACAGCTTACAGAATTAATTATTACCAACTGCTTTAACGAATATGAGCAAAAATATCAAGAGTAAAATGCCATAAGATATTACATAAATAACAATAATAAAATAAAAATGTCTTTAAAATATATATTTTGTGATTAAATGTGTATGTATGAACATTTGGTATATACCTAGTATGGCATACAACCTATACAGGTTTACATCTTTTACTATATTTGCGGTCTTTAGGTTCTCTAAATATTTATTATGTTAGAATATTATTTGAAATTTACAATGTATTTGGGCTTTACTGGTATATACAGACATTCTGCAATTAGATCTTTGTAACGATCACACAATTTAAAGTGGGCCAAACATCACAAATCATAATTAATAAGGTTTTTCTGATTGTTTTAAACTGAAGGATAAATCATAAAATGTAAAAGTAAATAAATCCAGTAAAATGGTCTTGGTATCTTATGGCACAAAGCTCTGCATAATGTATATGTGCATACTGCATATTCAGAACTAAAAGAAGAGTATACTTTTTCTAAATTATTAATTTTTTATTTATTTATCTCAATCGGTAGTTAATTGATATTCATAAATATATTTTATTATCATTTTATTTTTTACAGTTTATTACAATTATAGTCGTGGTAAACCAAGAAAAAACCGCTGTGGTGATAATGTTTGCCCACAATGTGGCCGAACATATGTTCATAGATATACTATGCAAACTCATATGAAATATGAATGCAACAAAGAACCTAAGTTCATCTGTCAATTTTGTGGGAAACGCATTTATTATCCTTCAAATTACAAGAAACACCTAATATTAAAACATTATTATAAAATGAATTCAAATGCGGTGGATCCTAATATGGTTGGATCTGATGAAATAGTTGCACTCACAAGAATATAGCTAATACTTTAATTAAAATAATATAATAACTGTATGCCTAAGAAATAATTGTATTTCTGAGTAAAAAAAAAAAATATATACCTACAATATAGGTACATTTTATATATTGAAAAATCTTTTTGTATGACTTAATAAATTTAATTATTTTTAATTAAATAATAGATAAGTAGGTAATTTTATAAATGTATTATTTTATTTTAATTAAGTAACTGTTATAGGTAACTATGTAGTAACCATGTAAGTAGATAGACAGTCCTAAAGTATAGTAAAGTAGTTAATAACTGTTATTTTATTAAATTATATTATAATGATTACTTAATTTTTATTTATAGAACGCTTAATGTTATTTCAAATAGAATAATAATAGTAATGTAAACATTTATATATATTTTATATAATTATTAGTTAAGGTACTCGCTCTTGTTAAAGTTAGAATACTTATTTTGATATGTATTTTGTGAATGAATTTTGCTACTAATGGCTTATATTTTATAGTATTTAACCCTAGAATGATGGTGTTTATATATTCTTTGTAGTCTAATATATTATATTATGTAGATTATAAGTACGAAAATAAATTAAAATTATAAATTAATATTACCATTCTAGGGTAAATATAGAATAAAATATTTTGTTTCGTTCAATACTAATAATTTTACTATCTAGTCATATATATTTTTGACATATTAACAAGAAATAATTCAACTACTAAAAGGTTTTAACTAGTCTATACTCCATAGTATATATTATAAAATATACTAGGTATGTAGTACTTATATTTTAGGCTTTATAATTTTAACTTTAAATGCCACTAATTATAGCAAGTACATATATTGTTTATTTATACATTTAATAAAATTAAAATTGAATTTGTTGACTATATTTTAACCTATTGGTATGTTTTTGTTTGTTTAATTTTATTCAATATTTACTCGTAAAATTTACTTAATATATGTACCTATATTTTGGTTAATAATGTATACAAATTTATATTTTGAGAAATAAAATATTAACCAATAATTTTATTATGAATTTCACATAATATCCTATAGTGTTGATATCTTGTTTATATGGTAAAAAGAGTCAAGATATAAATATAAAATCTCCTAGTGAAAAATAATAATATTTAAATATTAAATTTAAGTATTACTTTCATAAATTTAATGGACCATTTGGGAATTATTATTTGTTGATTATGCAATTTGTCAAGCATAAAGGAGGGTCCAGACTGGATTTCCAACGCAAATCAAAGCACATGTGATATACCATTGGAGAATGTCGTTTGTGCTCACTGAATGCCTCGGTTTTGGTTCTCCCAGATAGCGAAAAATCAAAAAGACATTTGACGTTGGAAGTGCTTGATTTTCATTCTGGGGGGGAGGGGTTCAAATTTGTTCAATTTAAATTGTTTCCAATAACAAATGTGACCACTTATACCTTGGCTTTCGTTGAAAATCCAGTCTGGACGCACCTTGATGGATAAAAATGGGTGTTTGTTCAACCCAAAATTAATATTTTACTTATCATTTTAAAATTAATTTGATATTTTTATATATAAACCAAATATATTGTAAATTTGGCCTTTTTATCCTTTCTTTTTTTATCTGTAGCTTAAAAATATTTTATTGTAAAAAATTGTTTATTTTATTAATATATTAGTATTAGTAGTAGAATATCTTAGTGAAAATTATTTTAATCTTATATTCTGTATCTAATTATATATAATATATATTTATATAGGATCTTCATATATGTGTACGCGGTGTGGCCACAAATACAAATACAAGAGGGGACTGAGGAGCCATCAGAGATATGAATGCGGTGTTATTCCTCAATTTTATTGTGCCGAATGCCATAAGTCTTTCAAACAACCAATCAGTTATAAACTTCACATGATGAATAAACATTATGATTTAAAACAAAATCTTTAATATATTACAATCATGTACCTATCTAATATTTTAAATAGTTATTCATCAAAAGTATATATATAGTTTGGTTTCTAAATACATATATAATAATATATTTTATTTAAAAATATATGTACTTGAGTACAATGAGATTTATCTAAGAATCTTCCAATAGCGAACCAGAACTGTGACAAATATAATTTAAATATATAAAAATAAAAATGTTTAGTGGGGTCTTATACTTCCCCTTCATGATGAAAAACATTGCTATCTATATTCTATATGTCATAAAACACAAATATTGAATTTTAAAAAACATTTCACTGTACCTACTATTTATTTTCAATGGAATAATTAATTTTTTTAAATATTTAATGTTGGTCTCTCATAATGTAGTCTGTCATTCATACTATTTGTTTTATTTTGTATGCTGGTTGTTTTTGTATAACCATGTGATTTATTATTATAATAATGAAGTTAATTTTTGAGACAATTTTTTTTTTATGCTCAATTTGTAATTTCTCATGGAAACCTTGTACCTTATTTTATTTTATTTTGATATACCTACATAATATTAATAGTTTTATGTTGTGCATATATATTTAACACAATCATATATATTTTACTATTATACATTTGTTTATTATATTGTTATATATAATAATAAAAATAAAATCATAATACATATTATTAAATGTATTATGTAATGAATTTATATTACGTTTTTATGTGTATAAATAAAAATATATCTTTCATTGATTTATGTCTATGTACTGAGAAGTTGAATAAGGAATATTATGAAAGATATGTTTTTCAGCTGGTGATTTATATATCAACCATTGCTATGATTACCAATACAAAATTCAGTGAATTAAATTTTTAATTTTGCAACTGGCCAAACTAATGGAATGCAAAAAATGAAACAGATATAAAATGTCCTGAATTCCTAAAAAAAAAAAAATAATAATAATAATAAACACATAAATACCTACTATTCATGTTCATGCAAGTTGTATAATTATTGTATTATATTTTAATGTCTCAAAGGTCAACAATGGAGCCTATATTTTGTGTGAGACAGATTGTAGAGAAGTACAGAGAAAGGAAAAAGAAATTGTGTATGATATTTATTGATCTAGAGAAGGCTTATGATAGGGTTCCTAGGGAGATCTTAAAGTGGGCATTAATGAAGAAAGGATTACCAAAGGTAATGTTAAGGTAAATGTTAAGGTGGATGAGTGGAGTTACCAGAGAGTATAAAATAAGGAATGAGTATATCAGAGGTAGTATAGGGGTAGTTTCAATAGTAGACAAAATGAGAGAAAATAGATTAAGATGACTCGGTCATGTATTAAGGAGGGAAGAGGCTGAGGCAGTAAGGTTAGTAAAGGAAATGCATGTGGTTGGTAAGAGGGGAAGAGGAAGACCGAAAAAGACATGGGGGGATGTGATGGCGAGTGATATGAGGAATGTGGAAGTAAGTGAAGAAGATGCGGGAGATAGAGTTAAGTGGAAGTGTAGGACCAGAGTGGCCGACCCCAAATAGTTGGGAGAGAAGGCGAAGGAGAAGAAGAACATTATTATAATAAATAAGGTACTTGACCTGTGAAAGACAGAGCAATAAGAAGTATCAGTGAGAAGAAGGGCAATAGCATTAGGCGCAATGTCTATAGATATAGACCCTAAACAACGAAGAACTTCTTAGGTAAAGCATCAACTTTACAATCTTAAATTGTAAATACTAGAAATTTAAATAATAATTATTTTATATATGTACTTTTAGTCATCCCTGTGGTAGCCTTAAATACACGTTTAGCCAAGCACAGCCTAGGTGTATAAGAATACAAAACAGTTGATGGCCAAAAGCTCCAGGATACCATACAGGAGCTGATAAATTTATAGAGTTAAGAGGAAGTGTAGGACCAATGTGGCCGCCCCCAAATAGTTGGAAGAGAAGGCGAAGGAGAAGAAAAAAAAGAAGAAAAAGACTAATTCCTTTGTTTTATTCAGAATCTATAATTAAAAAAAAGTTAATGAAATATTACTAAATAATAATAGGTATACTTTCTTCTACTTTAGCACCTAAGTGAAATAAAATGTATAGTGTTAACTGGTCCACAAGATGTACCTTATTAATAAAACAATAACATTATTAATAATATTGACTTTACACTGTATTTCTATTTTACAATTTACATACTTCTATTCGAAGCATTGGTTGTAGGATGAAAAATTTGAATTTATATTATAATATACCTATTGTAGTAGGTAATATACGTTATTCCGATCGATTTTAATTACGATAAACAGCCCTACGTATATACATCATGCAGTTTTAATATTGGTGAGTAGTTTTTTTTTTTTTCAAAACCGTCAACTATATATGGCATTGTTTGTTGTTTCATGACGAAAGAATAAAAAAAAAAACTCCTATGTAGTTTAGTGCGGGGAATTAGATGTAGTCGAACCAAAAATGTAGTTTACAAGCCAAAGCGTTTTTAAAATTTTTTTTTCTAAAATTTGTTTTTGTGATACAAAAAAGATAGTGCACTGTCGTTTTGACGATTTCATTGTGATGTTAAATACAGAACTTTTTAAATACCAGTAAAGACGTTTAACATTTTGCCAATTTCACGAATGATACAAAAATCTTCATGAAAATTTTCGATTATTACACCAAAGTCCATGATAACAAACAAAGTCTCGGTTTTTTATAAAACATTAACATATTTTTACTATTAGTTTAAGATTTTTCAACGAGTTTTCAGTACAATATAAATTCAAAATGTATTATGAATTTACTACTGTGTACGGGTATATAAATAGCTTTTCACTTTAATCCAAGTATATCGATTTCTATAGTTATATTATTTCCAGAACTAGTTCTACCTCTATAAATGTTTTAAAATAATCTAATAATTTTGGGGAAAAAAAACATTGAATTGGCCATTATGAATATTAAAAATAAAGCTAGGAAATAGTAATTTGGAAGTATTTTCTGATGGATAAATTACTGGTGTTGTATTTATTTAATACGAAAGTAAAGATAAATTTATTTTGATAAAACTATTCTGATGGAGCTCAAAATAATAATATAATAATAATATAGTTGAAAAAAAGATAATCGTGACAATTACCTATTTATTTATTATTTTATTATATTCCATACATTTAATAAATATTTCCGTTATAAAAGTTAATTTTACTGTACCTACGCATAAAGAAGATATTCGAAAAATTTTAAAAATACTTCTTTAAAGTACCATACTAGAACTCATATTTTTACTAGGTACAATTAATTCTTAATAAAATATTAATATATTATAAATTAGAAAAATTTAATTACAATGACCAAATATGTGTGGATTTATCATAATTTAATTTTTAAGTAGGTATCACCTATTTATTCCATTGGCCCGATTAACTTGAACTTGCACTCAGATGGATTAATAAAATATTATGTAATACTTTTAAAAGCTTTATATTTTTGTTACCCCTAAAAAAATGTTTAAAAATTTACGTTTTTCACCTGATCCATAATTGTATTTCTCTCAATCTCAAATTTAAAACTTAATACAAAGTCTGGTTTTTTTTTTTTAAATAAAATATATAAAACTATTTAGTTGATAAACTATGACTCGCTGAATGTATGTATCAAATTTAATATTGGTCTGTCCAATATAATGCACCATCGGGTAAAAAATACAATATTTTTTCAAATATCACCTTATTGAAAGGGATAATAATAAAATTGAGATTTCGAAACTTATATATAGTATTATATGAGGCCCAGCGAGGGTATATGTTGAATTTTTAGTCAGCCAAGCTAATAAAATAGCAAATCTTTGGTTATGTGCTATCTAATTAGCATATCTTTAACATAAATCATGATCAATTATTAAGATAAATTGAAAACATAAAAACAAACGAGATTTGATAAGAAACTGATTTATGTAGATTTATATTGATGAAGCGGGAAGTTGTGGGTTATTAATATAGTTAAATACTTTTCTTTAGTTGAGATTTGTGAACGATCAACAATTTTCACTCTCGCATGGTGTAAAAAAAATAATTATTGCCCGTTTTGTTTTTTCGTAAAGTGTTTGTTATGCGAAACCATGGCCGCTTAAACATACGTACAGTAAATGTTTTAAATAAAATATTATTAAATAGATCAAACACGCGTCCATTTAAATGTTAGTCGGAAACACATAGCAAAATATAACTGCTAATATTATAAATAAAATAAATCTAATATTTAGTCAGCAAACAAATACTCATAATGCTACAAGCAAATAACGATAATTTACAACTTAAGATTTTTAAATGATCCGTGAAAGCTCTGAAAAAATTTGGGGCCTTCCAAAAATATACTCATAACAAACCAAATCATGAGAACTTTTTTTAAATGGTATTCAAACTAATATGAGACATTAAAAGTTACAATCAATTTATAAATGATTTAAAACTCTACTAAAAGAGTTAAAGATTAAATATCTAGAAAACTGTGAATCTCCCGTGCAACCTTTTCAATTAATAAACCAGATGCTGCAAGAAACTTATAAACGGGAGAAATGTTCGTCAAATATAAATACACAATGTATTTCGGATGACAATTCTGTTTTTAGTACTATTATTTCTAAACGGAATTTGACTAAAACTGGTAACTTAAAAATTATGGAACATGAAAAGTACATATAATCTTGATTCTGCTCATCCTCTCAAGATTTTTTGTGGAAATAAAGAATCTTTTATAAAAATTCCGTCTGATTATGGTTCATCCAAAAAAGAATTTGCCAAACTTTTTAATAATATATTTTAATAATATTTTTAATTAAATAGTCAGTGACAAAACACCCTTTCAACGACAACTTCTACGTTCTTGCCATACTAACCTTGATAATCGCATTAAAAATGGTGAATCTAATTTATCAATTTCTTATGTTAACAGAGTGCTTGGGCCTAATATCTTCCATTTAAAAAATAACTTAGAAACTACAAAGTCAAGGCCCAACCATCATCAATTCAATAAAACAAATTTCTAGTTTAAAATTAATTAATATTAACTCAAACTTTTTAATTGTATCTAATGTAAATGATAATCCTTTACCTAATAATATAAAAAAGTTATTAGGATGTTACTAAAATGTACGGGGTCTTAATTCTATAATATAAGGTACTATTAATTAAAATGTTGATAGTTTATGTCATTTTGATTACTTTATACTTACAGAAACGTGGTTGACAAATTATGTAATTGATTCTGTGTTAGAACGGGTAAGCTATAATATTCACAGATCAGACCGTAATATACTCACTAGTGTCCATCGCAAGGGAGGTGGTGTTTTAATAGCTCTCAAAAACAACTTCCTACAGTATACCTTTATTCAATCATTATTGAACATTTGGCAGTTCGTGTAAAAATTGGTAAGGTTAAAGTTGTTATGGTCATATGTTATATCCTTCTTAATAGTCATATTTATATTTACGTAGACACTATACCTCCTTTGAATCGTTAATTATATCGCACTCAGATTGTACATTTATAATTGCTGGTGATTACAATTTTCCCGGTATGAAATGGTGTAATAATAACAGCTCTCATACAATACCTATTTGTTTATCTAATACTCTTCAATCAATTTTATTAGCCGAAACAATTGCTTTTTCTCTACTGTTTCAATATAATCATATTTCCAATCCTGCGCATAATACCTTGGATCATATTCTCTTAAATAGTAATGATTTTAAAGTTTCTAAAAGTTGTTTCTCTTTAGTACATTCTGATATTGCTTACCCTCCCCTCCATATAGAACGCTCTGTTATTTATTATCTTCCGGAGAACCAAAAAATGAATTTTTTTCCTAAATTTAATTTTGCTCGTGGAAATTACACAGCAATTAACAAACATCTATGTTCTTTATATTAGAATTTTTTTAATAATGAGCATCTTGATCTATCCTTAGTAACAAATGTTCTATGATATTATATATGACGCAATAAATAAATTTGTACCAAAATACTCTGCTATCCTAAAAACATTCCCCGTATGGTAATCAAGAAATCCTTAAACCCTTCAATGTACAATGAATTCTCTAAAACTCGAGCAAAATGCAAACTGGAGTCAAAAATGTGCTATTTTTACTATCTTGAAAAAATTCAAAATGGTCTATCTTTAATCCCAATATACTTTTAGAAATACATATATAACCTTAAAAAGTACAATGGTATTCCTTCCGAAATTATGTTTAATGATAGAATTGAATTTAGTGAATCTCAAATTGCTGAGATTGTTAAAGATTATTTTAATTCTGTCTACTCACACCATATTCTAAAACTACCACCTTCTTTTAACTTTAAATTCTCTCAAAAAGATTACCTATCCAGAATATCCATTTCTGTACATGATGTTTTCTCAGATCTTGAAAAACTTAATCTTAATCCTTATCCTGGTCCAAATGATTTCCTAGAAATTCTTTTAAAATCTTGTAAATATTCCTTAACTATTCCTATTTAAATACTTTTCAATCGCTCATTAAACTCTGGTATATTTTTTGATAAATTAAAACATATTTTCGTCTCCCCAATTTTTAATCTGACCAAAAACGTCCCATAAATAACAACAAACCAATTTTCAAATTACCTTCTTTACCAAAATTAATGGAAAAACTAATGGAACCCATCTCATCATTTTCTTTCAAAAATATTCTTGGTGAAAATCAACATGGATTTAAATCTGGTATATCTACTGAAACAAATCTATTATACTTTTATTCTAATTCAATTCGTTTTGTGGAATCGGCTTTTCAAGTTGATACAATTTATACGGATTTTAGTAAAGCTTTTGATACCTTAAACCACTCAATTGTCATTGATAAGCTTAAAAATGTAGGTATTTCTGGAAATATAATAATTTGCTTTAAATCTTATTTATCTGATAGGTCACAGCAAATTAAAATAAATAATTACATATCTAGTAAGTTTCATGTTCCTCCAGGTAGTCACTTATCACCTTTCTTATTCTTAATATTTCTATTAGATATCAACTCATGCTTTAAATACTCGAATTTTTCAATATTTGCTGATGACCCAAAAATGTATTATGTCATTATTACACCTGATGATGATCTAGATAGCTTATCCCTATAGTGTATAAGCAATGGCCTAAACTAAACGTATCTCAATGTAAAAAAAATACTTTTTAATTCAATAAAAATATCATTATTTTTAACCACAATATACTTGGGGAAAATTTACCTAATATATCTTCCATAAATGATTTAGGTGTTATCTTCCAGTCTAACTTCCTATTCATTACTATCTTGAAAAGAGTTCAGAAAGAGTCTTAAGATTGTCTTAAGATTCTCTACTGCACCCTGGTTGGTTTAGTTTTCGAATATTGCTCCGTTATTTAGAATCCACCTCATACAGGATTAGTAAATATGTTAGAACGAGTACAGAAAAAAAAAACTACGTTATATTTCGATCAAAAGTTTACATTTTAATACTAATACTACAGAAATTTCTATTAAATCTATTCAAACCAATTTAAGGTTAAGCCCTCTTTAGTCTCGTAGAAAACTTACAGATACCACTTTCATCTATAAACACATCAATGGTCATATTCCATGTCCCTCACTCCTTAAAAATTCCTTTTCATATACCTCGATTGAACTCTCGCCTATATCCAACATTCCACGAACAAACTCATCGTACCAACTATGGTTCAACAACCCTTTCAATAGGATGTTTAGAATGTAATAAAATCGATAATTTTGACTTTTCGTTCCAAACAGTTTACCAGCCTTAAGACGTACCTTAAATATATCATAAATCTTTCTTTGTATACATTTTATTATAGTTTGGGGGAGGTGGTGCTGTACCTTCTCGCGGTCTCCCCTGTTTAGTAGTGTCAATGTTACCAAGTTTGAGAAACTGCACAATAATGGCACGAAACGAAACAGCACCAAAACGGCGGCCAAACGTCTTA